>VALG01006841.1:0-15737 GCA_009835305.1 Ipomoea purpurea
TTGGTCTAAAACTTATAGAGTAAGAATAGAAAGAGTATTATCTAATTCATAAAAACACAAAAAAATTATGGAGTTTCCAAGATGAGTGGGTAAAATTTTGTAACAAGTAACCTGACAGAGGATTATCTAATCTGATCAGAAATTATCAAGAATATTAGTTGGTTTTTCCAGTGCCAGGAACCTAGACCCAGGTTATATGCACGTAGGGGTGCTTCAAGTGCAAATGCATCAACAACTTGACATGTGCATTTCGATTCCCAATGACTAAGTTTAGTAAAATTTTAATGATTTTCTTTCATTGTTCTTTATCCTCCTTGACTTTGATACCCCGTTATCATTATCATTCTTATGAACAAGGAATTTCAGCTACATGTTCAAGTAATTGATAGCTAGCTAGCTAACAAATTTGATTCAATTCAAAATATGTAAAGATTTTAAACGTTGTAAATTTAATTCACAAGTGTTAATAGTAGAATAAAAATGTTACATTTTATATGTTTTAAAAAAAATTTATAGTAGAAAATCGAATTTTTGTCCTTCAATTGCTGCTGATCCTGCAAGTTATTCTTACTGTCAATTTCAAATTGAGTCCTCAAATCTTTATCTACAATTTGACCTTCTGTCAGATTTTTTATCAAAACCAGAGTTACCATAGAGAAAAAGGGAATCATTCTACCCTCTTTACCCCTATTCTAACCACGGCGACTTCTCGACAATTTTGGATACTGAATTAACGCTATGCGCTATGTAAATTTTGTATAATTAAATTCGAACAAAAAATATCAAATAAAAACTTAACATCTACAACTTTAGTATAAATGAGTTTAGAGATTGTAACAAACTATGAAAATCAAATTTCTTAGATTGTAGATCTATACACTTTGTTGCTCCACTCTCTTTTGGTATCTTTGCGTAATGTAGGGGATTTTAAGAGATGAATCTGACTCTCTCTCTTCTCCTTGACACCCAAAAATCATTACATCTTTATAAGAATCCTCATTGGGTAAAGACCGAGCAAACAAAGTAGATTAATAATTAACAAAATAATTATAATTATCAGTGAATGAAACATATTGTTTAAGAATTTATTAAATGGGAAAATGCACATGGTGTCCGGTGGGGGCATCATGTTGCCCAATCATTTAGTATGGCAGTTTTCTTGGAAATATATATATTATATACTATAGTATTATTGATATAGTCTTAATAGTAATAATATATATAAGGCAGGCGTCTCTTAGTAGGTTCTTCCGTCGTCAGTGCGCTAACATAGGTATACATAAATCACACACAGATGGTCGAACATAAATTATATGTTAGTGATTTTTTTTTGGAGTATTTATGATCTTAATTTCTGGGGTATTTGAAGCACTGGTAAATTCATTATGCATCTGAAGGGGTTGATTAGTGCTACTGATCGTACGGAAGGACTGACTACAGAACCGAAATATATATATATATGGTTAGTACGTATATATTCATATATTATATCTATATATATATTACACTCTATTATACTATATATTAATTTATAGTATATATATATATAATACTTATACTATAACGGTCTATAAGTTACATATATGAAGAATGAATATAAAGAGGAGAGGATGATGCATAATATTGGATAGTCGTTCTTACATAATAAATAAAGCATCCCATGGCTCCTCAACTTTATCCACTGATCATGCAACCCTCTTCTTTGTAACATCAATTCAATCATTCCTAGTTTATGGGTCTCACTATATATATACATACACATTATCGAAAAGACTTAATCAAATTACTGATTTTAAGATCAAAATTAATCTTTATAATTGAAAAAACTTCTATATCTGATAGGGGAATATTAAAGCGTGAGTATTTTTCAATCGTATCCGAGCTAGTTAGTGTGCATTCCCAACCTAAATATCAGGAAAAACTCGGTTGAGCAGATAGAAAGCCTAAAAAATAAATCTCACAATCCATCAACTTTAACTTTTTCAATATAACACGATGACCGATCTGATTGCTAGTAGTTAGCACACATAACTGAGCTCAACTAGATTTCCGACATGTACCATGATGGTTCTAGAAAACCAATTGACCCCTGAGAGAAAGGACTTTGAAGATCGGATCGCACCTAGTATATATGTTAAAAGGTGGTACAACGATACTCGAAAAATACAATAAAGTTATATAATATGTTTAAATTAATGTGTGTGTTAACTATCTATATAGTTGCATAATCATATTATGGAATGAATGAATGAGATGAAATTGACCCATTATCCACTTTTTTACTAGCTAGCTTGCAGAAGAACATGCACCCATGTTACTTAATTCCATGCCAGTTATTCTTTTTTGCATTGTTCGTCAAACCTCATCAAGATAAGTGTACAACACACCGCTTTGATATTGTAATTATATTGTTGGTACCAAGTAATTGCAAGAAAGGATGACAAATGACCGAGATACTGAAACATGATTTTATATTAAAATGTTCTTCTCGATTGAATTTGTTACATAAGATATTTAATTCTTAATATAGTTTCTTTCTCTTGTGTGACTTGTGAACTATTGTACAGAATTGTTGATATCGAAATATATGTTATTTTAAGAACAGAAGAATCTATTTTGGGGAAGTTTAGGATGTGTGTTAGAAACCTATTTTAAGTTCATGGCTGCATAAAAGGCAAGCGGGAGTGCAAAAGAGTGGAAGAAACATGCAGATATGAATTCCAAAGCCTACACTTCTGGATCAAGAAGCAAGGAAGCTGTTGACTCTTTCTAAGGAATACTTGTAGCTTACTCAAATACATTCTTTTAAAAAATAATTAGAAAAAAAAAGAAAGAGGCAAAGCCAGCCCATGAATTGAATCTTACATGGAAATATTCAAGAAAAACTCACCAAAAAAAGTTTTAAAAAATGAATAATTGCCACTAATGTTGTCTCCCTTCATAAAAGCTATGATAACAAGTGAAGGATATAGTGTTATTGTGGATTGAAAGAAGGGAAAATAGGCCCAAAAAAATGGTTAGAGATTTTTTTTGTTGGTAAATAGTTGTTAGCTGATTGGATTAGTGGGTTTGATTAGTGATAACATTAGCTGATTGTAGAAAGTTGTTAATTGATAGCTGATTACATGCAAAATGATTTTCTTAAAAAGATTGAAAAAGCTGCTTTGAGCAACTTTTTGAATTTAACATTTTAGAGCAATAGGCTGTTACAAAAAAACTAAGTAATCAAACACTTATATTGAATGTTTAACCAAGTTAAACAGCTAATAGTAGTCAAATAAGTTAAAATTGACTGAAAAGCTAATTATGTTACCAAACATAGCAAAATGTATTGTGGATTGAAAGAAGGGAAAATGGACAAAAAAGAGGTAATTTAATGATATAAGTTTGGGATTTATATAAAAGATTTTAGTTTTAATATTGTTACAAAAATGTAAGATAATAGAAGACAGAGAATGATTGTAGAGGGGGTTAAGAGGAATGAGGGAAGCATTGCCAGTACATAAATCCACTTTTTACATGCAATCTGACAAACACACATGCCCATGTAGAAGAAAGAAGGCAATAGAGAGGTCCATACTCCACTCCACACAAGACTGCCCCCTGCTCCCACATTATTTGTCCACTCGAAAACGACTCTGTTACTCTCGCTCATAGCTCAATTGGTCAACTAATTCAAATAAATCACATCTTAACTGGTCGAGAAATTTCAAAAAGTCAATCACAACTCAATTTGTCGACTAATTCAGAGAAATCACATCTTAACTGTACTGATCGAGTAATTCAGAAAGTCAGTCACAGCCCAACTGGTCAACGAATTCAAAGAAGTCACATCTTAACTGGTCGAGTAATTCAAAAAGCCAGTCACAGCCCAACTAGTCAACAAATTCAAAGAAGTCACATCTTAACTGGTCGAGTAATTTAAAGAAGTTCTGATGTACCCAGAGGCCAGAATATAGAAAACAATCGAGTCATTGACCTTGTTGCGAGTAAGCATTTTAAGAAACCTGTAAATCATTAAGGTACATCCCGCAATTTATCTCATCCACCAATGTTTCGAGACAGAAGCGGTGGGGAGCTCGGAATTAGGGTACAATCCGTTGAAAACAACTCAGTCCTCTTCTTCCTCCTAATCCTAATACATCTAGATTTGACCCCACTTAGTTCAGACTCACCCAATCTAGCCCCTACCCCCCACCCCCACCTCCAAGTTAGAGCTGCTTTAATCTTTCATACCTGCATTATTGTATTGTAGCAGTATATAAGTATATTATCACACAACTTTCTTCCTCTCCATCTTTCCCTGAATAAACTAAGCAGCATCTCCCTCCTTCCTTGAGAGTGACAAAAGACAAACTCTGCCTGCAAACTTTTTTCCTTTCTGTTAAGAAACCCAAAAGGACCTCTCTTCTTGGCCCTCAAGATTTCCCTTCAATTCTACTTAACATACATTACATACACAATACACACACACAGTATACTCATTTTGCAGTATATATAGCGTGTAAGGCGAAGGAGGAAACAGATACTTACACGCTAGTTTTCAGTGGCTTCTTTCTGTTATAGTCTTGTTCCATCTGCACCATTGTAAGTATATATTCCTCGTTTTTCTGTCCTGCATAGATACAGAATTCGAGAAACTGACTAACTTGTGATATCTGTTCAAACACGAAACATATGCATAAACGTTCTTGGTTTTTGGTTTTAAGGATACGCGAAGATACCTGGGAGGAGGAGCGAATGGGAGTTGCGAGATTCTGTCTGTTAGAAGAAGAGAGGAGAGACTAGAGAGATGTCTTCGGGGATACCATCTTCGGTGAAAGATGCCCACCATGATCTACGAAAGCAGATTGGGTGCATAAATGTGATATTCCAGCTGTTCGACAGGCACCATTTCTTCACTGGCAAACGAGCAGATTGCCATAACAACAAAAAACCCGTTACAGGTATTCCTGCAAAAAAAATTTTGTTTGGTGTTAATTGTTGAAGTCTAATGAAAAATCCTTAATTTATAGCTAGATTGATAGAGAATAGAGACCTTTTTCCTGTACTAATAACTGAGAATAGAGACACTCACCAGTAGTTTACATGAAATTGTGAAACTTCGGTTTTCTCATTCGAACTTAGTTTATACGTTCTGCAATGCCCACGTTGTTGAGCATATAACCATTAATGTGCAATCCAACTATCAGCTTAGGCTTTTTGTTAAGATGGAGCACATGCTTCAATTTGGTATCAGAGCCAGACCGAGATACTAATGTAGCTCTAAATTTTCACGATGTGTAAAGGTGCAAACCACAATGGGGAGCCCAGAATCGCAACAGAAATGGAAGTGGAACGAGTGGTGGGTTCTGATGAGTCAAACAAGATCCTTTCTTCTTCTTCGTCTTCTTCTCCGTGCCCATCCACTCCCTCATCACTTGACCGAAACAAAACCGCTACACAAGAATCACCATCTTGCACCCAAACCAATTTTTCCAGAATCCCCGAGGCCTTGGACATGAATCAACATAAACCTTCATTGTACTCGAGTAGGCAGTCCCCTGATCGAAGAAGTGCAGTGAAGAACTTGATGTACAGGGATGACTGCACTTTATCTGTCAAAACGGGGGCTAAAGAAGAGGACAGAATCCGTGTAATGAAGCACATAGATTCGCCTAGGCCTCTGCAGCAGTCCCCTGATCTCCGAGATGTAGTGAAGAACTCAATGTACAGAGACAAAGAAGAGGGAAGAGTCCGGGTAATGAAACACATAGATTCTCCCAGGCCTTCGAAGCCATCTGCAGTAGTATCAACGAGAGGCCATGCTAGATTTCAAGAAGCTCCATTCTCTTTCAAGGAAGATAGAGATCATACCATGCAGCATGCAGGAAGGGATCCTTGTCGTTTCTCTTATGATGGAATTGAATCACGAGAAACATTGAAGTCGACAACGAAGCAAGGAGAGCTTCCCAGGCTATCATTGGATAGTAGAGTAAGGTCCATAAGGAATCGTTACGAGGGAGATGAGAACTCTGTCAGCACACCCACCAGAAACGAAGAATTAGGAAGCCATAGACGATCTTCAAGTGTGGTGGCAAAGCTAATGGGTTTAGAAGGTTTTCCAGAACCTACTTCCATCAATGACGATCAGGTATTAAAAGAAAGATCCATTTCTGTCGAAAATTCTGTTCCAATTTCACAGGGATTGGGTCAACACAGCAAGCAAAACCAAGAAACCGGCTCTTCAAGGGATTCACAAAAGGATTCTGTCTCACCACATTCTAGACCTACCAAACCAACCTCTTATTCAAGGTTTCCGCTGGAACTTGCACCATGGAGGCTATCGGACTCCAGTAGGGCCCCACAGAAAACACCGCTAAGAAGTAAAGAAGCCTCCGCAAATCCTCAACAGATATCCTCATCGGTTTATAGTGAAGTTGAGAAAAGGATAACTGAACTTGAGCTCGATAAATCCGGGAAAGATCTCAGAGCACTCAAACAAATACTTGAAGCAATGCAGAAGACACGAGCAAGGTTAGAGAACCAAACACTCTCCGAGGTGGCTGACTTCGATACTGATTCTCAGTCGAACAGTTTTGCTACAGATTATGGTTGCCATCAGCAAAGTCCCAGGCAACCAATGCAGCAAAGGCAGCAATGCAATCACTCATCTCCAAAGAGGGTCAAATCTTCCGATCCAATCAAGCAATCTGCCAAACTAAATGTTCAAATAAGAGTTGCAAGTTCCTCTACACGCAACAGAGATGACTCAGTTAACAAAGAGCGAAAGAACTCAACACTTAGGAAAAATATCATCAAAGACCCTCCTCAGAGTCTTCCTTCTATAGAGAAGATCAATCAAAGAACATCAAATGCACTGCAAGCTTCGAAAGGCTCTGCACACATGAATGGAGGTCGGCATCCTGTGCTTGACAGGAGCCCTGGGGCTGTAAGTCCAAGACTGCAAAAGAAAAAGCTTGGCATAGAGAAGCAATCTGAACCAAGCAGGATTAGAAGGAAAGAAAATAAACAACCCAAAGAATCAGAATCATCGAATAGGAGACCAAACTGAAATCTGCCAATCAGCGACAAAGTATAACCACCTCAGTGAGATAAGCAGTGACACAGCTTCAGTCGCAATCAGAGAGCAACAATAGCTTGGCCTCACTATATGGAGACAGAAGTCACAAGCACATATCATAATATTGAAATGGGAGCAAAACAGCAAGTCGTCCATAAAGAGACAGTAAGTGATTAACTTAGAATTTTCATGGTTTTATTTTACGGAGTATTATTAATTATATTTTTACTTCTTTTTTCCCTGCCATCCAGAATTCTGAAATGAGATTGAGAAAAGATACAATGATGGCAGAACTTGCAATGGCTACAAGTTGAACAACCTAGCCCCTGTCTCTGTGCTTGATGCTACATTCTACATAGAAGATTCACCATCCCCAGTGAGAAGAAGATATCAATAGCTTTTGGAGGTAACATCACATACCACAAAATATGTATTTTCAATCTAAATTGCAATTGGAATTAGGTCACTTGCACAAGAATACATGAAATCAAGGCACATATAATATACACCACAGTCAAATTACCAAGAAAAAAGTACTGAGATTTTATTTATTTCTTTTTTGGGTATGCTTGGGTGGGGGATTAGAAAACAGAGTCGAGCACACTTAAGGTACAGTTCCATTGTCGTGTATCCATTAGATCATTTCACCTTGCTCCTTACACCTGTCTGTTAGTCATGAAAAACTTGAAAAAACTATTTTCAGTCACACAACACCTAAGGATATGGAAATATAAACAGATATTATCACATGGATTTAAAGAAAAAAATGATTAGGTATTTGTTTGGCTCTACTTTGGAGCAACTTGAACTAATTGAAGTTTTAAGGCTTTTCATATAAGCCACAACTGTGAAGCTTCTTGAAAAAGAGTTTTTGCCTCTTAATTGCTTTAAAAGCCTTTTTCTCTTTTCAATGTTTGGCCTAACTTATGCTTTTTGGAGTAGATAATTGCTTGTAGGTCAAACAAGCACTAATACGCCAAACATATAGAAAGTTTTGTTTGCTGAAATTCAATGAAAGCATTTATAAATAGTGCACTTTCTTCACCTTATCAGCATCATGACATTTCAGATGCTAATGAAGAAGAATGGCATACAGAGGGCTTGGCCAACTTAACCATTCAGCACCACACACAATCTTAGCTCTGAATTCAATCATAAGAGTTTAGAAAACGTTGATCACCTGCTTCATAAGCTCAGGCTACTAAATTCTACTCCCCGTGAAGGTGCCATGAATGAAATAGCTCTTTTCTGCCAAGGTGATAATTCTGACCATTGGTACATCACCAAAATATTGCTGGCATCAGGCCTCCTCAAAGATCTAGATTGTGTCTCGACAACTGCTCAGCTTCATCCATCAGGCTATCTGATTAACCCCAAGCTGTTCCATGTACTGGAACAAACTGAGGAAAGCACTTGGCTAACATGTAACAGGACCACAAAAAAACATTGCCAAGATAAAATTTGAAGAGAAAATTCACAGGAAAGTTGTATTTGATACAGTGAATGAGATTCTTGCACACAAACTAGCTTTAGGAAGCGCTCTTTAATGCAGGAGAGAAATTTTCAGTGGACAGCAGCTTTTGAAAGAGCTTATGCAGAGGTGGACCATCTCAGGCCTGAATCAGACAGCTTCCTAGGCACTGAGGATGATGAATTGATTAAAATCATAAAGGGAGATTTAAAGCATGAATTAGAAGTGGGTAGAACATCGTGGTGAGCTTCCAGCATTGGTATTGGACATTGAGCGCCTAATATTTAAGGACCTGATTACAGAGGTAATAAGTAGAGAGGTTGCATGGCTCCAAGATAGACCAAGAAGACATTCCATGCAACTATTTACGAACTAGTGGCTTCATCTTCTGAGCTTTCTATTGTAGCATCCTACGCACCCTTTTTCTTTTCTAACTTGTGTATGAGCAAACACTAAATGTATGATATTCAAGCATTTATAAAAGAGACAACTTCTGTCTCAAAGTTAGCTATGCATTTCAATTCCCACAAGTTGTCATCACAATTTTAACTAACAGACAACCTGCATGTAAATTATAACATTGTCCCATGTTTTTTGTCCACATTTTAATCTGGAGATGTCCAAAAATTATGTCCATCCAGATTCAGAGTTTCAGAAAAACAAATGAGCATAATTGTGCAACAACTATACTTTTGCTCTCAAAATGAAATTAATGTTTCTTCACATCTGAACTGTCATGGGATCCACATGGCTTATTTATGTTGTCTGATGTGTATCATTTGTGCATAAAGTCAACAAGGACAGCTCTAAGCATGCAATTAAACAGAAGACTACATGGTTGAGATCAGAGCAGTAGAGCACTGGCATTTATCTAGCAGCTGTAGTTTAGAATGACTCCTCTATTGATCTACCTGTCACATGTTCTCTCCTCTTTCGGGCCAGGGATGTGAGTGGAAGTCCTTATTCCTAAATATCTATTCCAGGATACTAAGAAAATGAATCTACTTCCAATATATGGTTGCACTTTAGTTTGAATTTGTTCTTAGCAATCTTAGATTGCGTAATTGGCTAATTTTAATATAAAAAGTTGATGCAGTGTGAAGTATTTTCTATTAAGCATAATATATTGATTTCATTATGAACATTATATTTCATCATGTCTTGAAACTCTTTATAAACAAACTCTTGCTTTTGTTAAGGCATTTACAGAGGATCTTTTTTCTCCTTTTTACCAAGTACAAACCACTCTCTCTTTAACTAAAATTTCCCAAACATATCAGATAACCTGGGAGGTTGCACAATGCCCGAAAAGTTATCGCTGCAATTAGGCTTCTTGAATTACAACAAAGTAATACACATCAAGCTGTGAAATCACTACTAACTGCAAAACAACAAATTCAATTTTTATATCCTTTCCTTCACTTCCCTGAAAACTGGGCAGATGCATGCACATATCTGTATATATTGAGAAATAAACTTGCCTACATATTATAAATGCCATTTGTTCAAAAGTTCAAAATTGTATAGCACAATCAAGGTGGTTCAGAATTCCATAATATATCTTAAAAGACATGAGAGCATGCAGAGTATAGAAAAAATAGAAAGCAACTGTCATTATGAAAAGTTATCAAGTACAAAGGTTCAAGACATGCCTAACAATAACATACCTCAATGGATTGTTAAGTGGGAAAATACCCCTCTAGCAGTCTGTAAAACCCCATATAAGGACAACTCTAGCCTCTACTTTGATTAGCATGGAAGCAGCATCTGCCTCTGTTTGCTAAATGAGTATCCTAGGACTAATGAAACATGCCTAATTTACAAGTGAGCCTGCTCCTGTGAGTTATTCATGGAACTATTGAGAATTTGCTCAGCTGTTCTTTTCCCGTTAACTTTCTCATTATCATTGACGACCGGAGAATCTAGTTCCTCATCATCCTCATCCCATAGGCTTGCTGCTCTACCTAATGTCTTTCTGTGACTTTCTAACCGGAATCGCACTGCAGTTCTCCTTTCCAAGAGAACCTTTTTCCCACCATCATCATGATTACTTGACCTACTCTGAACTGCTTCAATGGCTGGAGTAAATGCATCCAACATAGAATCATGGTCTCTTGTAATGGCATGATCTGAATGTTGCATGAAGGTTTCATCAGAAAATCTTGCTGGAAGGACAACTTGGGAGACCTCCTTCTCCCCAAATTGCAGAGGTGGTGCAAGAAATGGGTTACATTGAACTGTTCTTTTTTCCTCAGCAGCATCTACTGGATCAACAGCTACTGCAGCTTCACGCCCATTAACAGCCAACTGTTTCTGCAAATTCAGTAGAGGTTTGCCAGCCATTCTATGATCTTCAGCTTGCTCGCCTTAACAACCCTGCTATCTGCTTCTTTCTTTTCCACCAAATTTAAACCTGCATAACTCTTGGGATCTGGAAATGCAGGCAACCAAGCAGGTACATGTTCAGGTGGGTTTTCTCCAGTTTGCAGATAAGTAGGATTTAGTTTCCAATTCTTAACTACTGGAAATTTGGGAATGGAGTAGGGAAATGGGATTTCTTCAGCCTCATCCACATATCTAATAATGTCTTTGATTGCTCCCGAACCCAAAGACAGTGGCTAACCATCAGAAGCACCAGAAAACCCCTGGTGGAACCCAATCTTCTAATCCTTCAATCACATCAAACACATTACACTGGCTCCCTCCCTGCTAAAATTTGCACACGAATCCGCAATTTTCCCACATCTCGAATGTATCTGACAGCAACATCCGAAGAGTATCCATTGCGGACTGGTGAAAGTTCTGAAACCCTACACCCTCGCATATCTGAGCAACAGCAATTCTAGCAATGGCCTGGGCAAATTCGTCCTTCGCCGTCACCTTCTTCTTCTTCTTCGATTCGACGCCACAGCTGCTTTCACTCTCTTTTACACTCCTCCCCACCTCCATCGCTCATATTCAACACTTCCATATCACTCCGCCGAACTAAATCTCCCAAAACCGACCATGTATTCACCCGCGAAAACCGCACATTTCAGCACGAAAATCCGACAAATGAGTTCCGAAAGAATAGCGCAAAAACCTCAAACACCCGCTCGCACTTTGAACGAGCTCCACAAAATCAAATCACGGAATTGCTAAATTCGAAGACTTACCAGGAAATCTCTACAGCTATTAGGGTTTCCCGCTACTGATCCCTTCTGTCAGCTCCAAAACCCTAAGCCAAAGGAGCTGAATGATGGCTCCTGAACCCAGTAAAACCTAGCTCAGGGTTCAGAATATCAGAAACTGTAGAGGCGGAGAGAGTGAGAAAGAAGGAGACGGATCGAGAAGGAGGGGACGGTGATTTTGTATGGTGTCTACTTATAGACGGACAAGCTTAGGCGTTGTTGAGGTCAGGATCGTCATTTCCACGATTGGGCCGGGCTTACCGATGCAAAAAAAGTCAAAGCCTAGAGAAAAGGTCGGCCCAAAATAAGCTATAGAATAGGCTTTCAGATTTAAGGCCATTTTCTGAATAAAATATAATCCAACACAAAATGGGGCCTGGTATATTATTATTTGTATTAGTTTTTTTTTTTAAAGGTATATAGGTTAATTTATAGAATAAAGTTCCAGTGCAAATGTATGTTTTTCGTAACGTTTGTACAGTGAGTAATGTGCGTGAGTTTTGTATTTTAAGGTTGTGTAAGACTTGTGTTTAAGGGGCGTGGGTGTGTATTTAATGTGAGTAGTTAGTGTGCTTAATCTGCATGAGTTTTGTGCTTAAGGTGTGTGGGTTTTGTACTTAAGGTGCGGTGCGTGGATTTGTGTTTAATGTGAGTAGTTGTTGAAACTTAAGATGCATGTGTTTTTGTGCTTAAGGTGCGTGAGTTTTTGTGCTTAAGGTGTGCGTGAGGGTTGTGCTTAAGATGCGTGAGTTTTGTGCTTAAGGTACGTGTGTTTGTGTTCTGAAAGTATTTTGTTTGTGTGCTTAATGTGCGTGTGTTGTGTACTTAAAGTGGTCAGTTTAATGCTTGTGAGTCCAACCGCATGAGAAGCCCCCTCCCGCACCTGATCCCTTCCCTTGGTTTTATATATACATACATACATACATATATATATTATATATATAATACTCTTATATATATATATAATAGTATATATAATATTGTAAAAAATGAGAAATTATGAGTTGATTCTCCACGACATTTATATTTGTTTTTACTTATAGATTTTCACTTCATTGTTTATAAGTGATAAATCGATAAGTTTCATTCTTGAAGCACACCCAAATTGAATTGATCGAACAATTAGCTAATAGTACTTCACAATATTCCAATTAAAATTTAATCTCTTTTAAATTTTAGGCCTTCTCAATTTGAGCCTGAGTTAATTAATATGGACAATTTGATTGTGACCCTTCAAATATCAACGTAGTAGCTCATCCTTGAGAACAAGCTAAGGTGCAAATATTAGGTGGCAATGCACAAAGATGGAACTTAATTGGGAATTTGTTACGTTTTATTTGAATCATCGCTCTAAGAATCTTGGTCTTGTGACGCCTTAAGATATATTTGTTTTAATTCTTTTTTAATTATTTCATACATTTAAAAAAGAATGAGAAGGAAATTAAATTTAAAATTTTGTTTATAGTGGTTTATGTATAATACCTATTGGACTACAAAATTTTAAAACTCAAAAATGTATATTGGTAATGATAATAATATAATTAATATAAATTGCATATACAATATACACATTTTTTGTTTATTTATGGTTATAAAATACAAAAATATAAGTGAAGTCCCGAAAGGGGCAGCCAAAATGTTAAATGCGTAAAATATAGATTTTTGGTAAATAGAAAATCACGATTCCAAACTCAATAACATTTTTTCAGAGCCAATGTTAATGTGATATGAAATCATTAATATTAAATGATGTTGAATAACTTAATATATAACAAAGTTAATCTCCTTGTGACTTCATTAAATTATAATAATGAAGTTTCCTAAACCATCCTAACAGTACAGTTTCAAAGTATTTCAATTCCAATGAGATATCGGGCATAATCAAACCAAAAACAAAACATTTGTGTTGAGCATCATAATCATTAATATACAATCTACCCACTATCAAGTTAGACTTTTAGTACAGTTTAAGATAGGAGTACAAATACTTCAATTTGATATCAGAGTCAATGATTTGAATAAGTGAATAATTGGTCCGCATATATGAGGAGGCGTGTTGAAGCATAATAACCCATTTAATGTACAATTCTAACCTATCAGCTTTAGACTTTTAATTGAGATGGAAGCTAAATGTCTCCAATTACATTTATGCCGGTTTTGGTTCAATGAATGAAAATGGAAGTTAATAAGAATGGAAATAGAAAAAGAAATTATATATGGGAATTACATAAGGACTCCATTTGAATGTTAGGATTGTTAATAACTAAAAAATGAAATTCTATCTATCATATATATGATATATTATATAGTATATGCAAATTGACAAAACAACCACATACTCCAAAACCAAAAAACATGTTTAAAGTTTGAACTTCAAACTTAATTAAAAGGCCTTCCGAATGAGGTAAATTAATGTTACATGCCCTAAATGCTTGTAAGCAAAAACCATCCATGTTACTTGTACAATAGAAAACACATATCAAGGGATACGTGCAAGAAAAACTAAATCCATGAAGTAAAATGTAGTCTTAAACTTTACTATACTAATATTTTGCAACATTATTGCTAAAAAATTATGTGATTTTCATCCCTGAAAAAGTGGTTTAAAATGAAGGTACGTTTCTTTGGAAAGACCATTTCTAATCACTTTTCGAGAAAAGCCTAAGTATAATTGGTAAATAGATTCATGCATGCTTATACTAATATACACACAGAGAAAAACATGACAACTTACACATAGGTTATACAGTACTGTCAACAAAAATGGAAAAAAGATGGATGGAAAAAAGCAAGAATAAGAGCAAGAAATTTCAAATAATCCATAGCTAGGGCAAAAAGAAAGTGAATTGACAAGACAAAACACCCTAAAGCAAGGTGTGTTGAATGTTTGATATCGAATATATGTATTGTGTGTACGCAATGTATACATACATATATAATACATACACACATAATATATAGTAACGTACGAGGACTCCTGCATCATCGTTGTCCCTTTCCTTGGCATACATAGGTAAAAGACTAAAACTTCATTGATTCAAACCCTAATTCTTCTGTACTATACATTATCTCTTTTCCCTTTTAACCCGAATTCTGAAACTCTTTTTTTATAGCTACAATTTCATGGCCAACGACAAAAACATGATATATCATACTAGCAAATATATATAGTATTTATTTATATATATTATTGAAGAGTTTAACGTACACATGAAACAGCTCATCATATAAAAACAAGAAATTATAGATGGAAATCGGGCAGCTTTTAATTCAAACCTGGGATGGAATTGGATAGTTATAAAATCTTGAAGGAATAATAATGGAAATGTGAATTTCGATCGAACGGATCATATAGGATTAGCAACAGGATATGAATAATATCTGTATAACGTTGTTGACAACATACCAAGGGATTAAAGAAAAAGTAGCTTGATCGATCAAATTGAATTGTCGCCGTTAATTAAGGCCGGAATTCAATGGTTCTTCCCATTCGTTCTTGTCTGGCGGGGCTCGCGGCGGCGTGGTGGGAATGGAGAAAAATGCATTGGTTTGATGAAATCGAGGCGGCGGCGGCGGTGGCCGGAGTGAGGATGAGAAAGGAGGCCTGAGAGGTGGAGCTCATCAGCATCTGGAAATTGATGATTTGTTTCAGGTCAAGCTCCGCGGGGAAGGCGGCGGGGTGGAGAAACGAGTATGGGCTGTAATTCCTCGGCGGCGGACCAGACAAGAACCGTGGGAGGAGACGGCGGGGCGTGGACGGAAAAGATGGGGAGGATAAACGACCGTTGTTGAGCTGTGGAAATGGTCCTTCCGGTTTTGGTTGAGGAGGAGGAGGAGTGGATGGATCCCCATCCTTAAGAAAGAGGTGAACGACGGCGGCTGCGGCGGCGGCGTAGATCGGCCGGCAGACGGAGGGCGCCGTGAAAATAAGGATGCAAAGATTTCTGGGGAAGGGAATCTGGAGAGGAGGAAGCTGGTCCGATGTCACGCGCTTCGCCCGCGTCCAGCAACCAATCACCACCGTTAGCTGGGC
>VALG01006842.1:0-10822 GCA_009835305.1 Ipomoea purpurea
TACCAAAATGTAATATTTGGCAAAATCCAATAAACATTATAGATGCATTTCAACCACTCACGAGATCTATAACCACTATGCTTACACTATATCCGTAATTACCAGATACCACATCCGAGATAGTTTCCCTATATCCAATACCTCTCTCTATCCTCCTACATTCTTTAGAAATCATATTCACTCCAGAATCATTTGAACCTCATCTTTATTCAAGCTACCTTTGCAATCCATATCTTTGAACGCTGGCCGCAATCAAAACTCCAGCTTTCCTATCTGGCTAGGCTGTGGCTATTCACATAAAACCCAAATTAAAGCTATATAAGATCTACATACAAACAAATCTATACCACCTGAATTTAATTAAAATACAATACGGATGTTGCTTATTTAAAAAGTACAGCCGAAATTACTCCATCATAGTGATCTAAACATTTTTCATAGGTGTAATATACATTAATTAAATGTTTAATCACTAAAACTTGCGGTTACCTTAATAGAATAATTATATTGCCTGCCAAACACCTTTGGTCTATTTTGTATCCCAAACTTAATTCCGTGCATCAACCAGCTTGTCAATACTACCATACTTGCACCAAGTTTAAATCTTTAATCCTCTCACATCTTTTGAGTATTCCATGAAGGAATTCCTGATTAGAATACAATTCTGTTGTATGTATACCAATACGCTACCTTACACCAATACTGCAAAATGCCCTCCTTAAACAAGCTCACCTAGCCGCCTTATATATAATTAATTATGATATTATTATAGATATAATATTAAATCTCTACCTCAATCCATGTATGGCGTAATTGTGTGGTCATTACTCTTTAGTTAACTTTGCTCTCCATGTGTTAGCCTTATGCACATTGTGCATTCCTCATTTATTTTGAATAACCCTATATTCCTCCGTGGAAATCCTAGTACTCTTTCCACATCTTTACCTTCACTTATATCTAGACATCCGTTACACTGTCCTAAGTGTCTACTTATCATCTTATTTAGTTTTGACATCAAAGGTCTTTATCAACAACAACCAGTCTTATCATTACATTCTTGCTTACAGAGCATGTCACTTCTTTTTCTACAAAAATTCTATTTACTTTCTTCAACCCAAAATTCCTAGAATTATTTTTCATTTTACAGATACATGAAACTGTCAGCAAGCTCCGAACAAGAAATAAAGACCTGAATATGATTCTCCGTACCTAACAATACATAATTTTGTACGTTAGTCATAGTGTACCAAAAAATATCTTTCTTTATTAGAATCTCACACCCGACATAAATTACGAGCACAACTTATATTTCTTCTTAATATCATTCCACCCAAAAAAAAATATCAAAAGAACAAAGTGACATAAACATAAATAAAATAAAAAAAAACTAAAACAAAACATGAAACACCTAATATTTTAATGAAAATTTTACCAATTCAACTTAGATTAAATCATTACGACTATAAAAATGACATAGGCCATATATACAAGAAAAGACTATAAATGAAAACTTCTACAATGTTTGAAAAATCAAATGATAGAAATATAACTCTTCCTTTTTCAGATGCTATATAGAATGTACTTACGGAAAATACAAAAAGAATGATTTTTTTCTTTTTCTAAAAATGGCATGGTAAAAGTAGCTGAAAATAGGGATTATTGATTTGGTATTTTTAATGATTAAAACGTCGAATAAGGTAACGAAGCATATTTCTTTAACCATTGTGGAGTGGGTCTGTTGCATCAAGTCTACTCAAAATTAATTGTCCTAAGAAATAGTTGGAAAATGCAGGGAAAGTGAAGAGAATGAGATAAGATTTGTTGTAAAACCTGTATAGCTACAAACACATTCTATAAATTAAAAAAAAAAAAAAAACAAACACAAACAGGTAATTTGAACAGAGAATAAAAATGGTGAATCAGACTTCATTTGGAAGAATATTTTTATCTCCCTCGTAGCCAAGTCAAAACACAGGACCGCGGAATAACAAAAATAAAATTATTAAAAATTTTGTTGCCCAACAGTTAAACCACCTATAAGAATACTGTTTGTTCAAAAATCATCCTAACTATATGTTTATACAACACAAACTATGCATAACATAGAACAATCCCTCCTCTCCAAAAAAAAAAAAAACATACTCCTACCCCATAAGTTAGTACAGATAAATAATAAAGTGGCATGAAAATAGAATACTGGATTACGGACATGCCCATTCCTAATTAAGTTCCTTTGACAGTGTTATGTAGTGTAATTTTGAGGTGAGCCATCAACTTAAATACCCTAAATTTTCTATAGTTCTGAACCACCCAGATTAATAGTATATATACTGTGGTGTGTTGTGTGTTGGTGTGTTGTGTGTGTGTTGTGTGTGGTGTGTGTTGTGTGTTGTCATAAATCTGATGTTTTGTAAAAACCTATCAAGAATGTTGGTATAAAAACCTCCAACTTTTTTTTTTTTTTAATAAAAGAAAATCTCTCTAAGCTTTATGCTTACTTACTAATTAAAAATTTCAGCAAACTAAATTGTATAGCAGCAATGAAATAATTACAAAGATAATTGAGAAATATTGAAAAAATTAAAAATTAACCTTATAGATACGTGAATGCTGAGGAAAACCCAAAGTTACTCACAGTTTCTGAGAAAATGAAATCCTTCAGCACAAGCTCATATTTGTATTGTTCATTACTAAAATGAACGAGAGGACTTACCTTTTTCAGCTACATTGCACTACTGCATAAACAATAGATCCAGGCTGGATGAGAAAATCTTCTATCTGGAAGTAAGAGTGAAATAGAAAAGAGAATGAAATAGAAATTGAAAGAAAGAGAGAGATGAAGAGTTGTCTACGAGGTGTGAAAGCTATGGTGAATCGCAAAGTGGAAGGAGAGAGATGAATTTTTGTGCTGTAAAAAGCTTATGTCCAAGAAGCGCGAAAAAGAAAAAAAATTGGTGGGAAATGTTTAGTGAAAAAAAAATCTAGACATCAATAGTGAGAGTAAGAATATTTTCATATCATTAGTGAGAGTAAAATTTTAAAATAAGTAAAAAATTAAAATTTCGTCACTAATCATACACTTTTAACTAGATTAATTTTCAACCCTCACAAAACTATGCAAATATTACATTTAGTGAGGGGTTCTCTACCCGTCAATAATTTTTTTGTCGTTAAAAGTCGTTTTCCTTGTATTAAGTGTAGTGTAGTGCAGCCCACAGAAACTCGGTGTAGAAATCATAGCACACAAATATTGTAAGAGGATTAGACAAAAATAAAGGTCACAACTGCAAAAAAAAATAATGGAGACAGAATATAATTATGGTTTTAACAAAGATTCCAAAAAAGTGTTTAAAGTTCAATTGGATCCATATAACTGTAATGATATGAATAAAAACAATAGTACGGGAGTCACAATACACAACAAATTAAAATATTGGCATAAAAGAGAGATTGGAAAAGTTTTGGTGGAAAAAGCAGTTGCGCCAGAAAAACAGTGGATCGGGACCTATTTAGTTATAATTGATTAGATAATCAATGAATTAAATAATGAATACTAAAATACCAAACGAGCATTGAATTTTGTGAAATGTTGATGTGAAAGCCTGAGTATAATCTGTGTGCAAACATAATGTTAGAATGGAACAAACTTTAAGAATGAACAAGGAGTCCTAACATTTTGCAAGGAAGAAAGCGAAGAGCACAAACAAGCAGGGAACAGTTGCAAGAAACGTGGATCCCGACAATGACATTTGTTAGCCCACCGATCCAAATACGGAGGCCACAAATGCAACAAAATCATAAGTAGTGAATACGAGTTGCTCCCTGAAGAGGAGAAAAGGTTCCCAACTTTCAACACACGTGCAAGTGCTCGTTATCTGGTGGATCCAATAAAGAAATTTGGTACCTTGCAACGAAATGTGGTACGGGAAATCGGATTCGGAGGCTTGCTACAGTTACATGTGGAGGACATGCCCCTGCGAATGAGAAATTGGTTGTTGAAAAACTTTGATGCAAACACAAAGAGAGTAAACTTAGGACAGAGACGGATGTTAGAAATAAGAGAGGAAGATGTGGAAAGATACTAGGATTCCCACGAGGAAATAGGGTGATTCAAAAAAGGAGGAATGCACAATGTGCAGAGCTAGACACATGGAAGCAAAGTTCAACAAGGATGACCACACAATTACGCCATACATGATTGGAGTAGAGTTAATTAATTAAAAGGACGGCGGTGAGTTGTTTAGGAGGCATTTTGCAGTATTGGTGAGTAGCGTATTGTATGCATACAACAGAATGGGTATGCTAATCAGGACATCCTTCATGAACTCAAAGATTTGAGCAGGATTAAAGATTTAAATTGGTGCAAGTATGTAGTTGACAAGCTGGTGAATGCCACGGAAAGTGGGCTACAAAAAAGCAAAAGGTGTTTGGAGGGCCAATATTATTTATAACGGTAACCAGCAAAGTTTTAGTGATTAAACATTAAAGTATTGTACAACACTCTGAAAACGTAGTCCACTACAGTAATTCACGTCTTTTAATAAGCCACACCCTTTGTATGTTTTGGTAGATGTTGTATGTAGATACGGTTGTGAACCCCACACGCTACGTGGACGAGAGAGGCCCGCTTCAAAGGATGGACATCAAAGTTGTTGAATATCGGGAATTTTCAAAGATTAAAAATGGCGGATTTGGATTAGGGAACATTGAGCTGGCATTAGAAACGGAGGTGGTAATGAATGAGGTGAGCACCAATGGGTTCTTGGAATTATTTAAAATATGAGAATCACATTTTATTCTTGCATTTAAAAGTAAGAGAGTTCTGCTTGCGCAGTTAGGAGAAGTGAGAATGCACAATGAATTGTATAAAGTAGGGGGAAAAGGGTAATGGTTGCACACTTGGCACATGGGGCAGTGCACAAAATACAGTTCGAAACCTAATCTGTTGGTGACTGGTTGCACACAGTGAAAGGGAAATTGCACAGGTTAGAATTATGGGGAAACTTTAAAAAAGGAATGTGGTGGACACAATGTCAAGGTATTCTGCTTGCACACTTACAAGCAGTGGTAGTGCACAATTTACTATTACAAAAGTAGTGGAAAAAGACTCTTGTTGCACACCAGGTACATGGGGCAGTGCACATAACATAGTTTGAAACCTAACATGTTGGTGACTGGTTGCACAAAGTGAAAGGTGAAAAATTGCACGGGTTAGAATATGGGAAAACTTAAAAAAAAAAAAGAATTACTTGGACACAATGGCAAAGTATTCTGCTTGCACACTTACAAGAAGTGGTAGTGCACAATTAATGAATACAGAAGTAGGAGAAAAAGAAACTCGTCGCACACCAGGCACATGGGGTAGTGCACATCATATAGTTGGAAACATCAGTTGTTAGACACTAGTTGCACACAGTGACATGCCAGATTGCACACAATGACTAGTACTGAAAGTGCATGTTTTAAAAATGATATATGAAAATAATATTCGGACGTGATGATATTAGGATGGAGGCAATGGTGCACAACATGAACCTATGGAAGAAAATCAAGAAGATGATCGGGTCAAGGTAAAATTTCAAACGCCTAACTTCAAAAGAATAATGCAATACAAAACTACACTTTCCGACGACGCAGGCGAATGCACGATACACCATATCACATTTGAGAGGCTATTGGATGCCGGCAGAATGTTGCTAAGAATTGGGCAGCGATATGTAGTAGCTAAGGCAAGGTGCACTACTATTCAGAACCCAAACCATGTTGTAAATGCAGAAGAGTCATTGAGGACCACATCAGAGAGGATGGAACTGGATGAGGTAGAGGGGGGTATGGCAGAAAACGATACCCAAGCTGGCATGCCATCATTTAGTTTGGGGTTGACACAGGAGCAGAACGAGATAAACGAGGAAACTGATGCGAATGGGGAAAGAGATGGTGTAGGCGAGCTTGAGGCGAGCTTGGGTATGGCAGAAAATGATACCCAAGCTGGCATGCTGGCATTCAGTTTAGGGTTGACGCAAGAGCAAAACGAGATAAACAAGGAAACTGATGCGAATGGGGAAAGAGATGGTGTAGGTGAGGTTGAGGGCAATGAAGGCGACCGGGCGAGAAACCAGGAAGAAGAATCATTCCACACACCAGCTGAGGTAACAAGTACAAAATAATAGACAATAACATAATTATTTACTGAAGAATTGAAAAATAAAATTTGAAAATACATTCTGTAGCAAATGCTCAACCCATTGGGAGTGAACGAAGGAGAGCAAAGAGTTGAATTGCAAGGTGCACCAATGAAAATGCCAAGAACCGAAGGCAAAACGTCTCAGTTACCACCTAACACTGGTACGACCGATGAGCATATTCATGTGGCCTGAAGAGAACTCACAAACTGGTACTCACCTACACCAAAGGACGTGAGGCAGTGGCTGATAGAGTCTGTGGACGCTGATGTGTAAGAAAAACTAAATACAAAAGCATTAGAAGATCTTGGTTAATGAATTAAATTATAATTGAAAAGCTTTGTTAATGACTAGGAACGAGGAGGTGTTCTACTTCAAGGGACAACGAGCATTTAGGTCGGACATGATGACGCTGGACAAGGACAAAGAGGTGAATGAGACAGTAATAGACACATGGGCATGCGTGTTAAATGACAAAGAACGCAAAAAACCAGACCACCATCTGCGTAGATTCTTTGGGTCAACAAAAATTACTGTAAACAAATTGAAAAGAAAGGAATTTTTGAAATGCACGAATACTATTTAATATTACAGATGATTTAATAATAATACGTATGCATGTGCAGACGGAAACAGTGGTTGGGGTACACAGAGACACGAGCACAGCGCCTAGAGTCATTTAAAAGGAAAATGAGAGATGAGCTAGCGTTCAGCCCATACAGGTCGTGGCCGGAAATTGACATGGTAAGTTAGAATACGACAAACACGGTGAATAGGTGTTAAGTTTGTTTCTGCCTACTTTACAAAAATAGTTGCTAAGCATTTGAGCTAAATGTGCAATGCAGTTTCTATTCCCAATACTCGACAAGTCTCACTACTATGTCATCTCCGTGGATGTGAGAGGAGGGAAAATGCAAATAATTGACAGTTCATCAGTTGGGAAAAAAGAACAAGTGTATCACAAAATCCATGCAGATTTGGTAAGCACCGCGCATTATATGTTTGTAAAATTAATTGGGTTATAATTCAGAAAAAAAAAAAAAGATAAAGTAGTTGAACAATAATGTGATTTAAAAAAGAATACATGAGTGATGGTAAAAAGAGTAATTGTAGGTGGGCATATAGAGTAGTATATACTTTGAAGATGTTATGATATGAGAGTACACCAACGTACTACCGTACTGAGCATCGGTATTTATACCCGTTATGCATTTGAAATACTATTCAATGTGCAATGAAGTGCCTGCTTTGCACGTATAAAAATATGTAACAGTTATGCTACAGTTTTATATAATGAATGATGGTTCCCGGATATGAGATACTAACCGAATGTGTTATGTCCGCAGAAAGACATGCTTGGGTGTTTCATAGACGACAACAAGGACTATAAACGGGCAGCTGAAATACTACACATGGAACCAAAAGAATGCTAATGCCATGGAGGGATGCCAAAGAAAGTCCAGATAGTGGTGTGTACGCAAAGAGGCACATGGAGTACTTCATAGGGGAGCAAGCTAGGAATTGGGAATGTGGACTACGCAAAGGAGACAAGTCCACAATAGAAACATTTAGAATGAGGTACATGAAGGATATCCTGCTCAGCGAGTGTAATGAGCAGCACGTCAAAAACCTTCAAAGCTCACCTATATTCGACCAGAGAGAATTCACGCAACAGGTGTAGCGTACTTGTTGAGTGGAAAATATGAGAAAGAATGCAATTGGAAGAAGTGGTTTGATTTGAGATTGGGAATTAGTTTTTGATGCCTAAAAGATACACGATTAAGGTAGATGACGATTGGTACTAGACCATTGAAATTGGCAAGGAAGAATTGTTTTGTTTGCTAATATGCATTAACTTATTTTTTATCTTAAAAGTGTAGTTATAACGAGACTGCACGCGATTCCCAACATTAGGTTAACAAACACGCACCGGGCTACTAACTAAGGGGTAAATGAACCCAAAATACGTGAATATGCAATATTTTAGAAACGTGAAATGGATTTTCATAATTCAGCATTCGTGCAACGACTCTGTACTTGAATGTGCAAACATTAGATAACCCAACAGATGGAATGTGCAAAGATGAAGGTTTTAAAAATGAAATTTATTTATTAGTTAGAACGCATGCAACGACTCAATATTCGAAAGTGCAAACAGTAGTAACCCACAAAGCTGGAATGTGCAAAGATGAAGAATATAGAAATGCTATTTACTCATAAATCAGGAATCGTGCAACGACCCCGTACTTGAACGTGCAACCAGTAGAAAACCCAAAGCTGGATGTGCAACGATGAAGGGTATAGAAATGCAATATAGTCATTAACCAGGAATCGTGCAACAACTCCGTACTTGAATGTGCCAACCAGTAGGAACCCCCATACGAATGAATGTGCATGATTTCAAGGAAAAGATTGAAGTGATGTGCAAACGTCAAGAGGAACCATATGTGAAATATTGCTCAAATCACCAGATGCCATGTGCAAAGACAACGAAACAACACTGTGCAATTGGGGAGGCTTAAAAAACATGAGAAACAAAAATAAAACAATACCAAAGGGCATCTCATATATATATATATATATATATATATATATAATATAATATATAGTATATATATATATATATATATAGAGAGCGCTCAGTATGCGGCGGCTCTTACCGTGCGGCGGTGCGGTCAAATTCCAGAATACACCCAACAGTGTTAAAATAAAAACCACCCCAATGAAATGTAATAAAACATCACAAAATACACCATACACCACAGACTCACAAATACACCATATAACTCACCACCGCCCCAATGGTGTATTTCTGAACAGGTGTTATGCGTGTTTTACTCACACCTAATGGTGTATGTTTGGTGATGCAGGACTCCTGTTTACTCTGTTTCTGGTGGTGTATTTCTAATGTTGATGTTGCAGTTATTGGTGAACCTATTGGTGTGCCGCAACGTAAACAATAACCTCACCATCAAGACACTCCGCACCTGAACCCGCTATATATATTAATATACTTATATATATATATATATACTATATATATTATATATATAATAAAAGTAAACCTCCGTACATCATTTTCCGCCAAATTTTTTACTCAATTAATTAATTAATTATTTTATTTATTGATCAAATAATTCAATAAACCTCATATTGGTCTAACGAAATATTAATAAAAATAATTAATTGTAATAATATTGCATTTATTTTATGGTTATCTGCATATGTGGATATTATTCAATAACTATTTTAATTTTAATTTTGATATTAAATTATGGTCATTGGGGGGAAAGCTTTCAAAAATTTTCAATCCCTAGTTGTTTTTAGAGAGCATACAGTAGGAATCAGGAATTTCTATTTATATTATAACTTGCCTTTCCCAATTCTGATTATCTTACTATTATTTTTTTACACTATCAAATTTTATCTTATCAAACGATTGAATCCTCTCTACACGAGGCCCTCACGCTCAATCTATTCCTCGGTATCACTTGACAGTGTTAGGAGGTGCTTATTTGGTTGTATGTTTTTTATATGAGTCGGCATGTATTAACATCAAACTGATAGATAATATTATCGCCTCACAGTTCAGCTCATGTATTGACCTTCGATCATAGATTGCAGTTCAAGGAGAGACTCCCAGCATTTGTCTCTGACTTATCAGGTATCATTTGTTGCTGGAGTGAAAAATACTCATTTGTCTCATACTGGCATCTGTTGACACAAATTCACCGACTATATTGTTATCCATAACTTTAATGAGAGGAATGAAGTTTTATGTTTGACATACCTATTTTATTGAGTATTTACGTATATTACTTTTTCTTCTTCTATTTACATGGTTATAAAAATTCTTAATATATATCAAAAACATAATATAAATTACAAACTCTACTTTTGTGAAATTAAATTTCAAACTCTTGTGAGATATGTGGGGACAAGCTAAGACAATGGGAATATTTATTGTATATTGGTTTATTTGATTCGTCCCACAGCCGACAGGCTATCCACTTTCACATGAAGGCCTTAAAATGAGAATAGGGAAATTTTTTGGTGACCAATCGAATATTATAAAAATTAATGTAGCACTTTATTATACTTTTATTATGAGTTTATCTTACCCCATTTTGGACAAATATATAACATCACATTAGTTATGTTAGCTGTAATTAAAAACAAAACCTCATCTTATTGATATGTTGTCATTGTTTACCTTTTACATAATGTTTTTACAACTCTCACTACTTTAATGTTGTAATCTGTTAATGATGTTTTCTTATAAAACAAAAGTGGATAATGTTTCAAATTTTTGGTTTTATTTCTATTAAATATTCTTATGATATTTGACAAAAAAAAAAAAAAAATATCAGATAATGCGCCTTCATTGGATGGAGCAAAAGTTTGCAAAATTCCCACATAGGGGTTTGGTGCCTTTCTTAATTGGATTAGGCCATGCTTATAACACTTAGGTTGTAATATTTTTGGATGCGAACTGTGATATCGGTTGGTGAATTGTGGAGTGTGATGAGAGAAAAAGAAAGAAAATTCAGAATGAGTACTTCATCACGTTACTTTTCTTTCTACCGCCTTTGGAGATGATTGTTGTTCATTGATGTAGTGAGATAATTCAATTTAATTAT
>VALG01006849.1:0-11610 GCA_009835305.1 Ipomoea purpurea
CAATATCATATTAGCAATATTATATATAGATATACGAAAACCATTTTGAGCATGAATATATCCAAACGAACTCTAGCTTTAAACCGGAATGACTCAGATAGATAAGGGCCGAACACAAGCAACAGTTATAACAAGCAATATGCAGTTCATAACAGATAGACAGATAAGGCAAGCATAAACGTAATCATAACCCATCATAAGCAATCCCAACATGAAAACCCATAGTCACATAAGGCACTCATAACAAACATCCATATCAAACACAACGCACGTTGTTGGCGCCACGGGACGATCGCATGCAATACATGAGGGTCAGCGCATATAGCTCTGACACGGCCCGCAGCACATGCCCCGTATCGCAACGAGGGGGTCGATCCAACCGACCGATGAACCAGCTCATCATAATGTTTGATCGCAACCAAACAGTGGACCGCAACCCAAGAGAGTGTCATCTGACCGCAGCCAGGATAAGGCAACCGCAGCTCGTGATAAGAAGTTGATCCCAACGATGGACCGCAGCCAAGAGATGTCATCTGAACCGCAGCCAGGAAACCAATCTGACGCAGCAGCTTCTGAAGGCAGCTCAGGATAACCAATCCGATCGCAACGGAATGGGGTAACACACTCACATAACACATAGCAAGCACATGCAACCCACATTACACATTGGGGAAGGGGATAAAGCGTATAACAAACCTATGCGATCCATCACATACTAAGAATAGCCCTAAGGGGTTCATACTTCTTTCCACCTAGGTCACGGGATACCAATTCACTAGCATGCATATAAAGACTCATAAACCTACGAACGGTACCCGAAACATCAAACTAGACATAGGCACGACAAACGGGGTCGTTGGGACACAACGGGGATCGGGGAAACATCAAACGGGAGAAGCCGGGGTCCCGAGTGGGGTTGATTCCAGCGGGTAGCCGGTGGGTGGGGGCCACCCGCCGACTGCCCGCCAGAATTACTGTTCCGGGCAGCGGGTTGCCGGCGGGCAGCTGCCCGCCCGCCGGCCGGCCGCTGCCGGGAACACTGTTCCGGCAGTGGTAGGTGGCGGTCTCCTACCCCCCACTGACTCTTTTATCACATTTACGTCTCCGGGAACCACCGTGGAACCCGAAACCATGCTTAGACACTTTGCAACGTGAATTAACGACAACGTAGGCGATAAACGGATCAATTACGAGAAAGGAACGACACAACCTATCATGCTTTTCTAAACATAATCAACACCGAACATGCGATTTCCCGCCCGATGATCCAAGAATCAAGCATACGGTACAACCTAGGGTTCTAATCACTTTTATATTACAAGAATACGATTCGACTTCTAATTGCAAGATTCGGTAGGAACAACACATATCATCACGGATACCATTTAATCATCAAAACATCATAATCATCATGAACAATACATAAATCATCAAGAATCCCAATAATCATCAAGAACATCACAATTATCAAGAAACTCCCAATATCAAGATTATCAGATTCCTCCATGGACATCATCATCACCAATAATAATCATCACAATTCATCAAAAACAATAATGGGGAAACCCTAAGGGGAATCATAGCTATGAAAATAGGTTTTGTTGAGACATGGGTTACCTCTTAGCCTTAATTAATTCCTTGGCTATGAAGGATCTTTCTTTAAGCTTTCTTGATTTCTTGATTTCTCCTAGGGGAATTCTTGGAGCTCTTTGGGTGGTGAGATTATTGTGGTGGGGATTCTAAAATGCCTTTTCAAGTTCCCTATTTATATGCTATGGGTTTAATCCTTCTAGGATTAGGTATTGGGCTTTAGGGATGGGGGTCCACGGACTATGGTGGGGCCTTTTTTCCCAATTAATCATAATAAATTATCCTTTCTTATGGGCCATAGATTAATTATTAATTGGTCTTAGGGGCCGTAACACGGGTGTTACACCAATATCAAGGGTTCAACGCATATAGCCCTGACATGACGCCGCAGCATTTATAACTGACTCAATGCTCAACGGCAAGCTAGTCGAAGGTGGGTTTGGGCCTTTTAGGCCTGCACCTTTTGTACAATGACGGGGCCAAGTGGTGCCAACCGCTAACAATTCATTTCCACCAATCACAATCTCATCATTCATCATCATCAGTCGCATCAGCCATAGCGCAGTGACCACGATACTCTCATCACCATTCACTCAATCAACACATAATCAATCAATCAACAATCGAGACACAATAACAACGACATGTATTACACATAAATTCCTAGACGATACTCAAAACACCAAACGAGACTATTCTTGACAAACGGGGTGCAACGGGACACAACGACACACGGGGAAACAAAAATGGGGAAAACATCATGACGCACCCACAAATTCAGCTGGTAGGTGGCGGACGGAGGACCACTCGTCGGCGGCCACCCATTATTCTAGCGATAGCCCGGCGGACATACCATCGTCTGACGACTGTCTACTGGAACAGTGCTTTTCGGGCAGCGGGTAAGTGGCGGGTACCCGTGCCCCCACCTACCCCCCATCCCCTCACTAATATCAGGCAAATTTTCGGTCCCGAGATCTCTCGAGGAACCCGAAACCATGTCTAGACACATTCAAACACATAACGACAACACCATGTATTCAATTAACGGGATTAAATCAAGAAGCGTACGAAATACGTCCTAACACGATTCCTAAACATGCCAAGACTCCACATTAATCATATAACGGTTCAGGAGAATCCGGAACCATAAGATCATCAAGAAATCTATATGCAAAGTCCTAAATACAAATCCTAGGCTAGACTCAACACCCGATCATGCATAAACCACCCAAGTATATCAAGGACACCATAACATGAAATTCACGATATAAACCCTATGGCTCTAGACATAATTAAAAATACGAGATCATAAATATAATCAATCACAATATCAAGAACATCAAGATTATCAACTAAACACGATATGAACCCTAATCAAAGCTCTATCAAGACTCAATCACAGAATTACACATATGGTTATCAAATGAGCCAAGAAAGATATAGCAAGGAAAATAGGTTTTGTAAGACATGGGTCACCTCTTAGCCTTAATTAATCCTCCCTTGGCTATTAAGGTTCTTCTCTAAGATTTACATCTGATCGATCTTCCTAGGCTTGGTGTGGGAATTTCCTGGGAATAATTTCGTGTAATATAACTATGGGTGGTAAGGGTTCTAATTGCTTTCTAATCCCCTATTTATAGAGTTAGGAATCCCAATCAGAGTCTGAATAGTAAATGCCTGCTTTCTATTCCTAACAGGTATATAGGTCTAGGATTCCTAATTAGAATGTGAGTAGTAAAGGCCCACTTTCTTTATTTGTAATAGACTTAAAGTTCTTATTAAGGGTCCGCGGTCCTTCATGGACCACATTAATTAA
The DNA here is from genome assembly GCA_009835305.1 of Ipomoea purpurea. Lineage (NCBI taxonomy): Eukaryota > Viridiplantae > Streptophyta > Magnoliopsida > Solanales > Convolvulaceae > Ipomoea > Ipomoea purpurea. Next base: position 3,407 of record VALG01006849.1, read on the forward strand.
TTAAGGGATCCTGACTAGATTAAATCCTTTTTAACTATTCTTTAACGGAATTAATTAAATAATTAATATGGAATTAAAGGGCGTAACACGGGGTGTTACATCAGCCACCTCATGGTCCTCGCTTGGCTGAGCTCCAGGCTTGTCCTCGTTTGGCCGAGCTCCAGGCTCGGCTAAGGGACGGGGTTCTCGTGTTGTCTGAGTCTTGCGGCGTCGGTTGTGGTCCAAGGCAGTTGAGAGGACCTCCCACCTTTCTCTCCGGGATTGTTGGGGCAACATGGGGTATAAAGACCCTCATTTGTGTCTAGTTTAGACATCTTATGTCATAACTACATACTTTGTCTCGTTATTACATAATCCTTGTCTTTGTAATAGAGTTTCATACACAATTAATACAATATTCATCCCCGTGACGTATATTCGTGCATATTTCATCACGTCATTACACCCTTTTATCGTTTAATCCTATACCTGACACGTTTATTCATTATTCGGGTTAATTTATCCGAACCCCGGGTTAATTAATTCCAGAATTGGTGTAACACCCCTAAATTTTAATGCTTTTAATGCTTATGAAATAAAGGCAATATTATCATTACATCCCAAAACAGATCATAACTAAACATAATTGTTGGGGTGCTATGCCACATCTGAGCTGGAAAACTCAGATGCACATGCTACACTATCTATGTGACACCCCAAAAATCCACACTCCAATCCATGAATTAATTTAGTAAATAATTCTATTTCTTTTGAGGAATTGATTCCTAAAATCCTGATTTTTGATACTCAAGGACTAGTATTTGACTAGTCAATCTTTAAGTTGTGTTGTACCTTGTGCTTTGAGAGGAGTTCCCTTGTTCCTTACACTTTCTAAGAGTTAGTAAGGGTGTCCTTGTCTTTTCACCAAGAGTTAGTATTGTAACCTAAACCTAGAAGACTTCTTCATTTCATTCCATTAATTCCTAGAAAATATCTCTACCTTCTCTCTAGAAAACAAGAGTAGCTTGTTCTTCAAGCCAAGTGAGACCCTTTGTCAAGATTCCAAGTTTTGCTTCCAAGATTCAATCTTTCCTCTATTTGGGCATCTAGAAGAGTAAGATCTAAGCTTGTCTTGTCTTTTTGGTTCCATCTTAGTTGTCTTTTTTAAAGGTTGGATCTTTATGATCTTTTGGTTTGATCTTGAAGTGGGTTTGGCTAGTGAGCTTAGTGGAGAGCTTGTTGTGGTGTAAGAGAAGTCTTTTGGTCTTCAAGAGGTAACCCATGCTTACAAAACCTATTTTGCTTACCCTATATATGATTTCTTGGCTTCTACTGTTCTTTGATATGAAATGTGAGAGTTTATGCATTTATCTTGTGATATTGCATATCTAGAGCTTGTGTTTAGGGTTCCTTTGTGCCATTGCTTGGAATTTTCCTGGTTCAAGTCATTTTGTTGTGTTTGGTGAGATTTGGCATGTTTTGGACTTGAATTTGTGTTTGGAGAAGAAAATCCCCGAAGGGATTTGTTGTGTACAGGGATGTACCGCGGGCGGAACGGCGGGCGGGCACCACCCGCCGGCCTACCCGCGGGGAACATGTGCCTTGTGGGTAGTGTACCCGCGGCGGGACCACGGGTGGGCCACTACCGTGGGTCCACCCGCGGGGGAACACATGGTGTTGTGATGGGATTTGTTCCCGTGATTTGTTTTCTCGGTCTTTGATCTTTTGACTTCCGTTGTTCTTTTGTGGAACTATTTGAGCGTCTTCTTGATGTTTCGTAGTCTAGAGCTATATGGTAGGTATCCATGTAGGAATCTTTGGTGTCTGAATCGTGCTAAGTGTTCAACATTGTGTTTCGTTGACCAAGAGGTGGTCTTGTGCTGTTTCCTCGGAACTATCTTGAATTTCCCCCCGTTTGTTAAGCTATGCTAGTTTTGTTATCTTTGGTTAACTAGCGTGTGTGTCATTCGTACCTTCCGTTGGTTGATGATAACTTGGCGTTATTCATCGTTGTTGTTGTGGGCTTGTGACCATTCCTTGATCGAGTGTGTTCATACCTTCCTTTGCAATCCTTTGTTTGATTCGTGTGAGTGGTGGTGCGTGTGTTGGCTCTACCTGGGATTGCAAGATTAGTGGTATGGACCCTAGTCACCAAGGTATTGCAGCCGTCCTCTGGGTGGCCGTGACGTGATTATGGAGCTGTGTTCCTCGAGAAAGGATTCACCGTGATTGGGGATAACATTGTGTTATCCGGGGCATGGGTTGCCGTGATTGGTGGGGTTTGTTGGTGGTTATAGGTGGGGGACGACGCCCGCCGGCGAATAAGGTTGGACTTGGCTTGTCAGGGGATTTCTGGGAGGTAATGGTTGGCTTTGAAGGTACAAGGTTTGGGGTAGGTATAAGTTGGAAACAGGGCAATAAGGAAGGCATACCAAACTCCAATGGGTGATGTTGGAGGGATTTTGAAGGCCGGTGTTGTGTGATCTTCTCTCGTGACGTGTGTTAGTCACGGAGTCTTGTGGTGTTTGGCATGTGTTGCCATTGGGTGAGTCTTTATCTTTGTGTGTGGTTGACCTTTGGTGGTTGGGATGTGTTCCCAGTGTTATCCTTGTGAGTGATGAGTCTTGTGTTTGTCTTTGATCTTTGGTTTTCAAACATATATATGTATTCCTTTCGAAAATGGTTTTTATATCTTATATCACCTATTTATGATACTTAACGGTATGGGTGGGTTACCAAGGCATTATTCGCTGAAACCGGGGCTGTTCGCCTTTTGGTTGTTTTTGTTCCGTTTTATCTTTGTATCTTCAGGTGTTGAGTAGTCAGCGCGATGTCTAGAGCCTGTTAGGTTAGCCCACCTGTATCTTTAGACTTTCTTGTTGAGGCCTGTGCGCCAATGGTTTTGGACTGTTGTAGTTTGATGTTTTTGGGATAGAGGTTTACACCTTGCAGATTGTTGCCTTAGCGTTACCTAGTGTGTATACGTGGCATAACACCACTGTTTGTATTTTCTTATATGCAGTTTCCGTTTATCTTCCGCTATGCTAGTTTCGTTGTTAATCTGCATGTGTTAAGACTTGTTTTTAGGTCTTGTTTTGGGGGGTGTTACAGTTGGTATCAGAGCCTAGGTTTAAAGCCTAGGAAGAGTTAAGTCTAAACTTTCTAAGTGGTTAAGTGTGTTTTGAGGCCTCTAAGGCGACCTTAAGAAGGTAAGTGTTAGGCTTAGGACTTTAGGTTGCGTGGTGAGATGTGTGTTGTTAGCTGTCTTGCCTTGCCTGCTTGCTCTTTGTGGTAACCTTGTTGTTGTAGCAGAAGTGCGATGCCTCCTCGTCCTCGGTGGTCGCAACCCAGAGACCCCGACCAACGAGCAGCTTGCTCAGAATCTCCATCCGTTGACGCAGACGATGCAGTCGCTCAGTGAAAGCTCTTGGTTGAACCAACAATCAAGCTGCGCCGCCTCCCACCTCCGGTTGGGCAACCGCGATGTGGGTCGTTTAGTGGTCCGGGCATTCGCCGCTTCCTTCCGCTGGTGAAGAAGACCCTGTAATCCTTGAAGAGTGCTACGGGTGTTTTTGAATAAGATTTTTCACCGTGGTGGGTTGTCCCGAAGAAAAGGAGAGTAAGAACTGGCAACGTCTACTAACTTCTGCCAAAAGAAGCTGATCTGTGGTGGGTATCACGAGAAGTTCTGACTTCGCTTGAAGAGCCTGGGTTTTTGAATTGGACCGCGCTCAGGACAGAAATGGCGAAAAGTTCTAACCCGGCGCATGTGCGAGCCGCCCATGGTTTGATGAGTTCCTTCATCTGCAAGCCAAGACCTCTATCTGTGGTGGAGTACGCACAAGAAAGTTCCTAGAGCTAAAGCCGCAACTTCGCGAGGATGTTTGGTGCCTACGGAGCTTTGCCAAAAGTGAAGCGTTTCGTTGCTGGTCTGAATTATGAAGGCCGAAAAGCGCTGACGGTGAGTAGGCCCAGTTCCCTGAAGGATGCGTATCTGTGTGCCGTGAATCTGTTTCGTGTTCAGCAGCTTCAAGAAGAGTTCGTTTGAGTTTGGCTAGGAAAAGAGTTGAGAGTGGTGGTTCTTTTACATTCAAGAAGCCCCGACCGAGTTTTACGGCCTAGAGTTGTGTCTTCTTCTCCTCAAGGGCCAGTTAGGTTAGAGCCTCCGGTTCAAGCTCAGTCGGTTGGTTGTCGCAAGTGTGGGAAGGTGCACCCGGGTCAAGTTTTCTATGGCCAAGCGTTTAAGTGTTTTCGCTGTGGGGTGTTGGGTCATAGAGTCGCGGAGTGTCCCAGCTTGCCGGTCAGATAGCGTTACCGCCACCCCCGAGAGTCGGAGGAGCACCAGGAGGGAGTTCAGATCGCGGAGCTGTCGGAGCTAGGCCGCCGGGGAGAGTTTTCGTGATGGCGTGTTCGGCAGGCGGAATCGGAGGGTCTGGTGGAGGAGCAGTTAGCCGGTAACCCTTGTTTTCGAGCCTATCCTTGTGTCCCAAGAGCGTTGTGTTCTTTGTTGCCTTGGGTGCTATCTTGTGTTTCGTAGTTGCCTTTGTTTGGCAATCCTTGGCTTGCTTTTCTTTTGTTAAGTGTTTTCTTTAGTTGGCATCTTGTTTTGTGGTAGCCATCTATTCCTTGGGTTATCTTGTGCTTAGCCCAATTTCTTCCACCTTTGCACTTGGTTGTTCTTACAACAATTTCCTTATTCTTCCACCTTTGGCATTGGTTGTTCTTACCAACAATTCCTTGTGCTTTTCCTTAGCCCAATTCTTCCCCATTTGCACTTGGTTGTTCTTACAACAATTCCTTGTGGTTTTCCCTAAATTTTCCAAGTATTCTTTGATTTGGAAAAATAGCTAATCCTAAACCCAAAATCTTTCCTTGTGTAGCCTAAAAATCAAGCTTAATGTTTCTTTGTAGCCTTTTGAGTTTCGAACCGTAGCCTATTTCTTTTTTCTACCCAACCTCTAAACCACTTGAGCCACTTATCTTTCTTAAAATAACCTATTTTAATTTCACCTAGACCTTGAAATCCCCACTTTGTTCAAAATCCCCAAATTTAATCATCTTTTTTTCCCCAATCTCAGCCAATCCCTAATTTCTTTTCCCAAATTCTCTTCTTCTCTTTCCTTCTCCCTACCCGTGAGCTACCCGAAGCCATCCCACTCCGTCCACCACCCGCCTGCCCCGTCGCACCACCGCCTCGTCACCCCCGCGGAGCCTCGCCGCACCGCCGCCGTCGTTCTACTGTCGCGCGTCGCCGCGCGCGAGAGAGAGAGAGAGCGCGAGAGAGAGAAGAGAGAGAGAGAGAGAGGGGCAGCGTGAGTGTAGAAGAAGATGTTCTGGGCTTTTTGTTGGTTAGCTTTGGATCGTCTTTGGTCCATGCTAGAAGGTGAAGTTTGGCAAGGAAAGCGGAATGGGTGGGATGCCCATTACTCGTTCTTGAAGGGAAAGCTTTTGATCCAGAATCTTTTTCAAGTTCCTTGTTGGATTTGCTTAAGTTTCAAGGTTTGTTGGATGGGTTTCTTCTCGCCATAAGGGCCGAGACTTACCCGAGCTTGGTGAAGGAGTTTTACCGTCACATGGTTGTGACAAAGGAAGGTGAAAGGCTTTGAGATCCCTCTAAGGTGAGAGGTGTGAAGGTTGTGTTGTCTGAGATGAGGTTGGCTCAGTTGTTGAGTTTGTCTGCTACCGGAGTGGCTCAGTACAGTGGTCATTCTTGGATTAGTACGGATACCATGGGGTACCATGACTATTTGAGCTATCTGTTTGGCCGTACGAGTGGTTTCACTCAAGCTTCTAAGGCCGGAAAAAGAAGTGGTTGTTATGCGGAGGCAAGGATTTGGTGATGTTCGTGTCAGATTGTTTGTTGCAATAACAACAAGAGATTTGTTGGGTAAGTTGGAGTGCACCTTTGCTTTCTGTCTGAAGAATATGGTTAAAGTTTAACCTGCCTGCTTTTGATGATGCAACACATGGTGTTTTGCCTGGATCACAACCGGAAGAGTTCGCCGTATGGCATGGTGCTATGTTGGATCTTGGTTAAGAAAGGTGTTAGTGTGGATGGTTGTCTTCCGAAGGCTGTGGGAAAGATGGTGTTGGATACCGCCAATCTCCGAAGTTGTAATCTGTTTTAGTTGGATAAGGGGTGAGTACATCACTCTTGAAGAGGTTGCAAGGAAAGCACTTGTTGAGAGAGCAGAGTTAGCTGCTGAGCTTGGGATCCGTGCTAGGAAGTTGAGCCTTGCAGTCCAGAGTTTGGGTGGTATGAAGAAGTTGAAGAGGAAGCAGATCAGGAAAGAAGGAGGGAAGGAGACCAGAGACCGCCGGAGCTGAAGTAAGTGAATCAGACAGTAAGGAGAAGTTAGGAAGGAAAGAAGTTCGCACCAAGAGAGAGCAGGACGTCGTCTCTTTGCTTCGTCAGCAGAACAATTTGATCGCTGAAGGCTTTGCGTTTATGAAGTCGCAGTTTGTTGCAGTGCATCAGAGGCTGGACCAGATTGAAGCTTAGTCTAGCACAGGGATGAAGATGGGAAGAAAGAGTCTGAAGAGGCCGAAAGAGTCGGAGAGTGAGGAGTTCTAGTTTGTGTTGTGGTAAACCCGTTCGTTTCTTCCTTGTTGTTTCTAGTTGGTTGTAAGCTTGGTGTTAGGTTTGTTGTGTGCTTTGTGTGCTTGCTTTGCTTGTTTGTTGCCTTGTTGTTTTAGCTAGCTTGTTAGTGGTGTTTGAGTTAGTGTTGAGTTCTTGGTTGTTGTCTAGAAGTTGGGAGTTGTGTTGAGTTAGAGTTCTTGATGATCATCTATCCGTTTGTTGAACTCTTGCCAATCCTTGAATTCGTAATGTCTTCTCCTTTGCTTTGGAACCTTTGTGAGAATTTTTGGAGTATGACCAAAAGGGATTTCTTGAGCTGAACCCTCTTGTCACAATTTCGTTTCCTGTTACCTTTCGTATCTTAATTCATTGTACCAAGTTTCCTAGGGAACGAAACTTCTTTGAAGGGAGGAGAGGATTGTTGACACCAAATCCACACTCCCAATCCATGAAAATTAATTTAGTAATTAATTCTAAATTTCTTTGAAGGAATTGAATTTCTATCCAGATTTTTTGATACTCAAGGATAGTTTTGACTTAGTTAATCTTTTAAGTTGTGTTTGTCACCTTGTGCTTTGAGGAAGTTCCCCTTGTTCCTTAAATTTACATCTAGAGGTTTTTTTTTTGGGTTAAGGTATCTTGTTTCTTGTCCACCCCAGGGAAAGTTTTTTAGTTTTATCAAAAAACCTAAACTAGAAGAACTCTCCAATTTTTCAAATTTCTTTCAATTCCTTATAAAATAATTCTTACCTTCCTTTAGAATAGAAAGAGTAGCTTGTTCTTCAAGCCAAGTGAAGACCTTTTTCAAGATTCCCAAAGTTTTTTGCTCCAAAGATTCAAATCTTTTCCTCCTATTTGGCCATCCTAAGAAAGGATAAGATCTAAGCCTTGTTTAGTCTTTTGGTCCATCTTTAGTTGTCTTTTCTTTAAAGTGTTGGATCTTTATGGAAATCTTTTTTGGTTTGATCTTGAAAGTGGGTTTTGGCTAGTGAAAGATTAGTGGAGAGCTTGTTGTTTTGGTGTTTAAGAGAAAGTCTTTTTGGTCTTCCCAAAGAAGGTAACCCATGCTCTACAAAAACCTTTATTTGCTTACTATATGTGATTTTTCTTGGCCCTCTAAAATGTTCTTGGGATATGAAATGTTTGGAGAGTTTATGCATTTATTTGTTGATATTGCCATATCTTAGGAGGCTTTGGTGTTTAAGGGGTTTCCCTTTTTGGTTTGCAATTTGGCTTTGGCATTTTCCATGGATCCAAAGTCATTTTGTTGTGTTTTTTGTGGAGAATTGGGGCTGTTTTTTTGGCTTGAAAAATTTGTTGTTGGACAAGAAAAAATCCGAAGGGGATTTGTTGTGATACAGGGATGTACCCGTTGGGCCGGAACGGCGGGGCGGCAACACCGCCCCGCACCCTTAAACCGCGGGGGAACAAATGGTTGGCCCCTTGTGGGTACTTGTTAACCCGCCGGCGGGACCACGGGGTGGGGCACTACCGTTTTGGGGTCCACCCGCGGGGGAACACGAATGGGAGTTTTTTTTTTTGTTGATGGATTTGTCGTGATTTGTTTTTGTCTCGGTTCTTTGATCTTTTATAGACATCCCGTTGTTTTCCTTTTTTGTGGAACTATTTGAAGCCCGTCTTCCTT
>VALG01006850.1:0-12353 GCA_009835305.1 Ipomoea purpurea
AGAGGTTAAGGTCAATGTGCTCTAACAAATATCTATTTTTCTATAGCTTATTGGATTTTCCTCCTTTGTACGTTTCCCATATTAGGTGTGTGTAGATGGCGTTTATTGATTAGTTATATGGTTTGTATTTTTTTATTATTTATTTTTTTGAATTCATTTGATGATTCTTTGTATATTCTTGATATCGTGGTAGTTTTCTTGATAAATATAATGAATGTTTTGCTTGAGATTTAATTGGATTCTGTGTTGATTATGTATTTTGTGTCTTTTGGCCAATTTATGGTGTTCTTTGATGATGATTGTTGGTTTATTTTGGTCTGTTTTTCTGTGTGATTTATGTGGTTGTTGTTCTTTACCGAGGCTGCAAGTGTAGAGATCGGTAATTTTTATTTGTTATTATATGGGTATATAGATTTGATTGAACCTCTTAATGGTTGTTCTGTGTGATATTAGTCTTTTGGATTTGTCGTTGTGGTGTGTTGGAAGAATCGCAATGTTTGGGAGTTGATTACGTTTTTAGAAATGCATGATAGGATATGTTGCCGTTCGTTCTTCGTATTTGATCTGTTAATTGTCTACGTGTTGCCGTTAATTACGTTGTAAAGTGTCTAAGCATGGTTTCGGGTTCCACAACGGTTCCGGGGCGAAAAGTGATGAAAAGAGTCAGTGGGGGGTACCCCGCCACCTACCGCGGCCGGCAGCTCCGGCAGCGGGCAGCCGGGCGGGCAGCTGCCGCCGGCCACCCGCTGCCCAGGAACAGTGCAGCCGGCGGGTGGCCCCCCCCCCACCGGCTACCCGCTGGAAATTTCCCCCTTGGGACCGGCTTCCCCGTTTGATGTTTCCCCGTCCCGTGGTGTCCCAACGGACCCCGTTTGTCGTGCCTATGTCTAGTTTGATGTTTCGGGTACCGTTCGTAGGTTTATGAGTCTATTATATTGCATGCTAGTTGAATTGGGTATCCCGTTGACCTAGGTGGAAGAAGTATGAACCCCTTAGGACTATTCTTAGTTGTGATGGATCACGCATAGGTTTGGTTATACGTTTTATTCCCCTTCCCAATGTGTAATGTGGTTTGCATGTGCTTGCTATGTGTATGTGTGTGTGTTACCCCCAATTCGTTGCGATCGGATTGGTTATCCTGAGCTGCGTTCAGAAGCTGGCTGCGGTCAGATTGATACTGCTTGGGCTGCGGTCCACCGTTTGGTTGCGATCAACGTTTCTATATGAGCTGCGGTTCATCCTTTTTCCTGGCTGCGGTCAGATGACATTCTCTTGGCTGCGGTCCACTGTTTGGTTGCGATCAAACATTATGATGAGCTGCGGTTCATCGGTCGGTTGCGATCGACCCCCCCGTGTTGCGATACGGGGCAGGTGCTGCGGGGCTGTGTCAGAGCTATATGCGCTACCTCATGTATGGGCAATGCGATTGGTCCTGTGGCGCCAACAATGTGCGTTATGTGTTGTGATATGGACGAGTTGTGATTATGAGTGCTTGGGATGTGACTATGGGTTTCATATTGGGGATTGTTTATGATGGGTTGTGATTACTGCTTATGCTTGCCTTAATTGCCTTATCTATTATGAACTGCATATGCTTGTTATAACTGTTGCTTGTGTCTGGCTTTATCTATCGAGTCATTCCCCGGTTTTTAAAGCTAGAGTTCGTAGGATATATCTTCATGCTCAAAATGGTTTTCGTATATCTATATATATTGCTAATATGTATTGTATTTCAACGCGTTGGAGTGGGTTACCAGCATCTCTCGCTGAACAGATATATTTGGCTTTCAGGCACAGAAGATTAGTCACTAGAGCGCGCTAGAACTGGAGCGTAGAATAGTGTATAGTTTCCCTTTCGGCCTGCGTGCCATGTTATGTTTTATACTTTCGGAGATATTAGTTAGTAGCCTGTGCACCTGGGTTCTCTAGCCAGGTGTGGCATAGCACCCCGTACCTTATATATTCCTTTGGATTTAATAAGATGTTACCTTTATTATATAAGTTTTAAATGTCTTGAAAATCTGGGGTGTTACCACACACTTCTGCTCTATTATAAACACGAGAGTGGTGCTCTCGTTTTGACCGAGGCCGGTCTCAACTTTCGACCCACCAGTTTCGTCCCTATGCACAACTCTCGGTAGCACTACACCTCGCTCTATTGGTAGCACCGGAGTGGTGCTCTCAGTTTTCGACCAGATGGCAAGTTACTATATAATTTGTGCCCCCAGGTACCAGACACACACGACTCGATAGAAATCAAGCCTTTTTCATCTCGTCTAGTCAGGAATTGATTTGCACCCCCTCCCCCCCCCGCGCGCGCGAGATAGCCTCTTGCTATACAATTTTACAAGCTTTCAAAAGAGCTCTGTATATAAGGGGGGGGGGGGGGGGAATCTTTCATTCCAAAAGCAATGTGGGCACAAAAGCTCACTTTTTCCCTTCATTTTCCAACCCCCCTCCCCCCAAAAAAAAAAATGTGTCTACTTTGAGAAATCAATATCTCATTATACCCATTATCCGTTTTGATCCGTAACAATATATCAATCTCTTCGTCTCACTATGAATGAACCCAATCCACTTTACCCGAACCCAAATCAGAAGTGGACCCCACTGATAATTGCACCACAATAGCCACTTAACATGCCATTTAAGCTATTTTTCCAACAATGCATCCTTTGATAAGGAAGGAGACATCTGGGAGGATCTCAGGTGAAGGTTTTCCCAACGCTATGCTCGCGCATCTCTATCCTACCAAAGCAAAATCTACAAAATTAAGCAAGGATCTCTGTCCGTGAGTGACTACTACACCCAAAAAGTCGGACTTGTATGGGAAGAAATGAAATAATTTGAGGCATCTTCCCATTTGCAAGTGTGATCCTAGATGTGCTTGCGACCTTGTTGATGAGATATGGAAGGAGAGGGACGTAGACCAGGTAATTCATTTTCTGCAAGGGTTAAACGATGATTATAACACTCTGAAATCAAATATACTTGTCCTTGATCCTTTACCTGAGGTTTATAAGGTTTATGCTATGGCTGAGAAGCTAGAGAGGCAAATCAGTTTGACTAACTTGAATTTGGGAAGCCTAGATATTATTCACTCAAATGCAGTTCATGATTCTCAAAGTTCTGTGGATGGAGATCATATGGCAGCAGACTCTAAATACTATATGGGAGAAAAACAATGTATCTAAACCGAAGTGTATTTTTGTGTGGAATGATAGGACACACCGTGGATAAGTGTTATAAAAAACACGGTTATCCTCCCGGGTGGATTCAAGGATACAAATCCAAAGGAAAACAGATTACTGCTGCAGTTACTAACAACATTGCAGACTTAGGTGTCTCATCTGATCAGTTGCAAAAGATATTGGCTATTCTTCAAACAACAATAGGACATCCAGCTCCAATGGTGGTCCAAATACTAGTGCAATTGTTTCACTAATGCCAAAGTTTGATGAAATCAAATCCTCTGATGAAGGCAAGTCCATAACATTGAATATTGTTAGTTCTACTGCTTTATGTTCATTTACATGGATAATAGATTCAGGGGCTACCAACCATATTGTATGTTCCCTTGATTTCTTTGCCAATTATCATAAAACTGATGGTGTTGCAGTTAACTTACCTACTGGTCAGTCTGTCAGTGTGGAACACATAGGAGATATTGAACTTGACAATGGTTTATGGCTAAGAGAAGCTTTGCATATTCCCATATTCAAGTTCAATATTATCTATGTTAATAGGCTTCTTAAAGATACTACACACACTCTAACTATTATGGATGGACAATGCTTGATTCTGGGGATTGGTCTGATGGCTGGTTTAGCTAGAGAAGAAGGAGGGTTGTACTTACTGAAGAAACCTCCAAGAGAATCTGAGGAGAGATATTCTATATAACTATATTCAATGTAACAGTGTAGGAAATTTGGCACCAAAGATTGGTGCATTTCCCAATTATCAAACTACATTTGTTTGCTGAGATTAATGTTCCTAGAAATAAAAATGTGGGCATGCGATGTGTGTCATTTGGCTAAGCAAAGACGTTCTCCTTTCCCCTTAAGCACTACCACTTCGAATGCTTGCTTTGAACTTGTTTATGTCGATATTTGGGGACCATTCCCAGTTTGTTCCTTAGGAGGGAACATTATTTTTTAACAATTGTGGATGACTACTCTAGGTTTACATGGCTGCATTTAATGACATCTAAATATGAGGCTAGGCACTTTATATCCAAGTTTCATGCATATGTTTTTACTCACTTTGGTGTTTTGATTAAGGTGATCCGTAGTGACAATGGTCAAGAGTCCTTATGAATGATTTTTTTTCTGAGAAAGGGATTGTCCACCAGAGATCTTGCATCAATACGCCACAGCAGAATGCCATAGTAAAACGAAAACATCAACACATACTCAGTGTTGCCAGATCTCTCCGCTTTCAAGCTCACCTCCCTTTGCAGTTCTGGGGCCATTGCGTTATGCATGCAGCGTTTCTGATAAACAGACTGTCATCTCCAGTTATTGATTGGGTAAGTCCTTATCAAAGGTTATACATGAAGCCTCCAATCATTCAGAACCTCAAGGTCTTTGGTTGTCTCTATTATGGTGCTTCCTTATCTCATAATCGACATAAAATGGCTCCAAGGGGAGGAAGTGTATATTCATTGGAGTTCCTTCAGGCATAAAAGGCTATTTGTTATATATATGAAGATGGTTCCACTCTTGTTTGAGTTGTTTCTAGAAATGTATCATTTTATGAAAACCAGTTTCCTATGTTGGAACAGCAAGCAGATGAGGGTCATTGTGAACCTACCCTTCCTAATATTCCAGACAATACCTCCTTGGATTTTGGGATGCAGAGACATGAAGGTTCCAGTTCTGAACAGCCAACAGTAGCCACAAGATCACCAGCAGATGACTTTTCATTCCATACTCCTTTAGACTTTGGAATGCATAGCCATGATGATTTTGATTCTAATCAGCCAGCAGCGAACATAAGACCACATCAGAATTCGACACTCAACATTATAACCCTCAAGTTCATGCAAATGATGAAACACAGTCCAGTAACATGTCTGGAGGGCATACTGATGATATGACAGACAATGAGCCCCCATTGCAGCCTAGAAGATCTGAGAGAGTTCGACAATCTTCTCCCAAACTTCATGATTATTATTGTGATACCACCCACAGGGAGGATCCTCCCCACATCTGCTATCTAGTGTAATATCTTATGACAAACTCACCATGCCTCACAAAATATTTTCTATGGCTGTTACTTCAATTGATGAGCCAAAATCCTACAATCAGGCTATAAAACATGATTGTTGGAAAGAGGCCAATGGCCAATGAGATCAAAGCTCTACAAACAAAAAACACGTGGGAGCTAGTTGATTTACCACCCGGTAAGGCACCTATTGGGTGCAAGTGGGTGTATAAGCTAAAGCTTAAAGTACATGGTTCCATAGAGTGTTACAAGGTAAGGCTAGTTGCAAAAGGCTTCACACAACAGCTGGGGATCGATTACTTAGAAACATTCTCACCGGTGGCTAGACTTACTACCATAAGAGTTTTCTTGGCTATGGCTGCTTCACGTGGTTGGCACATACACCAACTCGACATAAACAATGTCTTTCTTCATGGGAGCTTAGATGAAGAAGTATACATGGCTCTTCCACCCGACTTTCAAGGAAATAAGCCACGACAGGTTTGTAGACTGCTACGTTCGTTGTATAGACTAAAACATGCCAGCTATCAGTGGAATTCAAGATTGAGTATTGTGTTGGCAAGTATAGGCTTTGATCAATCGAAGTCAGACCCCTCTCTATTCACATAAGGACATGGTATGCAATTCATTGCTATCCTAGTACATGTTGATGACATTTTGGTTACAAGTCCACAAACGGCTTTGATTCATACTCTTAAGGTCTTCCTTGATAACACTTTCAAGATTAAGGATTTTGGCAGCTTAGGATATTTCTTGGGAATTGAGGCTCATATGAGCAGCAGAGGTTTAAACATATGTCAACGAAAGTATGTGTTAGACATACTTTCTGAGGCCGGCTTTTTAGCTTGTAAGCCTTCAAATACTCCTATGGTTGTAGGCCATCAACTGCGTACAGAGGGAAACAGTGCACTTGCAGACCCCAGCTCTTATAGACGTCTCATTGGTCGACTCTTATATCTCACGGCCACGAGATCGGATATCACCTTTGCCGTGCAACAGCTTAGCCAGTTCGTAGACTCCCTAACGAATGAACACTTAGTCGCTGCCCACCGTGTTCTACGCTATATAAAAAAAGGCTCTTGGCCAGGGCTTGTTCTATCCAAAAGATAATGAATTGCAGCTACAGGTCTTCTCCGACTCTGATTGGAAATCCTGTCTAGAGACTCGCAAGTCCATCACCGGTTTTTGCGTATTCCTTGGCTCAGCCCTTGTGTCATGGAAGACAAAGAAGCAAGCTTACGGTTTCTAGATCGTCTTCCGAAGCTGAATATAGAACCCTCACAGCTACTGTTTGTGAAACTCAATGGATCAAGACTTTGCTTGGTGACTTGCAGGTTCATCTGGCTAAGCCTGCTATTGTTTTTTGTGATAGCAAATCGGCTATTGCTATCGTAGAGAATCACGTATTTCATGAACGAACGAAGCATATTGAGATAGAGTACTATATCGTTCGTGAAAAAATCAACCAAGGCCTTGTTAAGCTTTTACCTGTGTCCTCTTCCGGCCAAATTGTAGACGGTTTTACCAAGCCTCTCCTGACATCTTCGTTTCTGGTTTTCATGTCTAAGCTGGGCACTCAGAATCTTCATACTCCAGCTTACAGGGGTAACAGAGGGCAATGCTAATGCAAGGGCAGCGTAGTCTTTGTACCTATTAGTTATAACCGTTTTTCCCTCCCCTTCTCATTCGTTCATATATTAGCAGTTTCCTTCCATGGTGTATGGCATTGGATTGTATTCTGTAACTTCACCACTCATCATCAATGAAGTTTCTCCAGTTCTTCACATAGCTTCTGTTACATAACTCATCAGATATATTGTGTTTGTAGCTCGTAGCATTATCGGGCAAATTAGTCGTGCTACCACCATGTAAGGTGTCACGTAAAGCCTCAGGATTACTAATACGCAGATTTATGACTCATGTTATCAGTAATCCATGTATCAATATAATCATGCAATATGCATATCATGTACATATTATTGTCTCAGTTCAGGTGCAAAGCTTTGGTCATTCTTCCACCAAAAGGTAAATTGTATGTGTGTGTAAATTATATGTATGAAAAAAACAAGCAAATTATACTGCTTCCAAACAGAAATCGCGCCATCGACTCGATCGTCGAGGTTTGATTGATTTTTATTTTATTTCCAGTTGTTTGGGAAAAAGAACATACACAGTATGTAAAAAAAAAAACATATATGATTTCGAAAAAAAATACAGTAAAAAATCATACACAGTATGTAAACAACAATTGTTCGTACTCATAAATCATACATATATACATATGCAGAAAAAATACATACATATGCATAAAACATATACAGGGTAAATACGTCGCATATGCATAATGATTTATTATTATTATTTTTTTTTTTTGAATGTTACTGGCTTTATTACATTGTAGTATGTGTTCATTATTATTATTATTATTATTATTATTATTATTTTATTATTATATTATTATTATTATTATTATTATTATTATATTATTATTATTATATTATTATTAATTATTATTATTATTTATTATTATTATTTCTGTTTATTTAACCAATCGTGGTCCTTTCAAGGAGGACCACGACTAGTTAAATTTCGAAACTTGAAGGACCATGGGTGGTTATATTTGGACAACAAATGGTTAAATTTGAAACTCGAAGGATGGTCAATTTGAAAGTTTAGGACTAAACGTGCAAAACCCTATACTGAGAGGACCCCAGATAGTATAACTCTATATATTAACAATATGTACGTGCAAACGCAATTTAGTGTGTTTGCACACATTTAATGCGCGCTCGCACACACATAATCTAATCTAGACCATTAAAAAATATTACATGGATGCACCATTATGTGTGGTATTTTTTGGCATTTCATTCTGGTGTATTTTCGAACATTGTATGGTGCATTTATACATACCTAATGGTGTATGCCGCACTGACCGCACGGGAAGACTAACCTCTCAGGAACCAAAATCTATTAATATATATAATATATATATATATATATATATATATATATATATATATAGCGCTCATATGCGGCGGGGTCTTACCGTGCGGCGGTTGCGGTCAAATTTCAGAATACACCAACCGTGTTAACAATATGCACCAACAGTGTAATAAAAACACCACCCCAATGAAATGTAATAAAACATCACAAATACACCACAGACTCACAAATACACCACAGACTCAAAAAAATACACCATATAACTCACCACCCCAATGGTGTATTTTCCGAACAGTGTGTACGGTGTTTTTACTCACACCTAATGGTGTGTGTTTGGTGATGAAGGCTCTGTTTACTCTGT
Organism: Ipomoea purpurea; assembly: GCA_009835305.1. Taxonomy (NCBI): domain Eukaryota; kingdom Viridiplantae; phylum Streptophyta; class Magnoliopsida; order Solanales; family Convolvulaceae; genus Ipomoea; species Ipomoea purpurea. The sequence continues at coordinate 8,534 of VALG01006850.1, forward strand.
TTTGTGTGGTGTATTTCCTAACGTTGATGGTGCATATTTTGGTGAACTATTGGTGTTGCTGCACCGTAAGAAATAACCGCACCGTAAGACACTTGCCGCACCTGAACCCGCCTCTATTATATATTATATATATATATATATATATTCATATATATTATATATATATATATATTTAATATATATATATTAATATATGTATATTATACTATATATATATATATATATACCAATTATATATCATTATATAGTATATATATAGTGAAGAAGCCGCTCATATGGCCGGTCGGGTCTTACCGTGCGGCGGTGCGGTCAAATTCCAGAATACACAAGCAGTGTAACAATATGCACCAACCTGTAATAAAAACAAACCCCAATGAAATGTAATAAAACATCACAAAATACACCACAAACTCACAAATACACACAGACTCGAAAAAATACACCACCACCCAATGGTGTATTTTCGAACAGTGCTATGGGTTTTTACTTCCCTATGGTGTGGTTTGGTGATGCAGGGCTCGTTTACTCTGTTTTGTTGTAGGGTGTATTTAACGTCTGATGGTGCACTATTCTGGTAACTATTGTGTGCGCACCGTAGAAATAACCCCCCGCCACCGTAAGAACTGCGGCAAACTCGACCGCCCTAGCCTTATATTATATACCTAGTTATGTATAGTATATACTATATATTATATAGTATATATAATATATATATATATATATGCTATATATATTAATATATATATATATATATATATATATATAGAAAGAGTGCTCAATGCGGCAGGGTCTTATGGTGCTGCGTGCGCGGAATTCCAGATACACCAACAGTGTTAACAATATGCACTAACAGTGTAATAAAAACACAACCACAATAAAATGCATAAAACATCACAAAATACACAACAGACTCAAACAAATACACCATATAAACTCCCAACCCCCCAATGGTGTATTTCCGAACAGCTGTTATGTGTTTTTACTCACACACTAATGCGTGTGTGTTTGGTGATAAAGGCGCCTGTTTACTCTGTTTTGCCCGTCGATGCTCCCCTTTCCTAACGTTGATGGTTCATATTTTTGTGAACTATTGGTGTTGCCACACGTAACGAAATCGCCGCACCTATAACCCCCCTATTATTATATATATATATATATTATATACTTACTACTATATTATATTTCATAAATATATTATAATATATAAAGTATACTACCCTATATATATAGGAAAAAACGCTCATATATGTGGTCATGTCATTACGGTTGCCGTGTGGTCGATCTGGGTCGTTGAATCAGTTTAATCTAAAGGCAGTGGTATTTTGAGAATTCTTTGCCGGTTTTGTAAGTGGGGTGTTATGTAATTACGTGATTTATAGCGGGCGGTTCCGAAATACACCAACAGTGTGACACATACACCAATAGTGTAAATAAACACACCACAGTGAAACACACCAATGGTGTATTCCCGTTATGGTCATTACACATGCGTCATTCATAGGCGGTCGGATTCCACGAATACACCAAGAGTGTTGGAACAACAAGCACAATAGCTGGTAATAAAACACACACAACATGTGATTTTCCCTCCCTATTCGGTGTTTGTATGACAAGTTTACCCTTACAGTTCTCTGGCTTAGGAGAATGTGCACGAAAATACTGAAAAATCTTGATCATATGAATCATTAAGAATCTATCTAATCTAATGGTCTCTAATTTACCATATGACCCCCTAACAACATGGACCACATGTGAGCGCTCCGTATTATATATATATATATAATATATTACTTATATATATATATATAGTATATTATAATAATATATAATATATATTATTTATATTATAGTAGTATATATAGTATATATATTATATTTAATTACACACATATCCCACCGCGATTACCCTATTATATTATTATTAATAAGGGAAATCGCCACTTTTTGCGTCCACTCAATTGTATCCAGATATGCCCAATGTATTTCCCTCGTTGTCTTTTGCCAAATTAGTCCCTCAACCGTTCAAACTTTAGTCAATTTAACCCCCATCAATTTCCACTACTAGTGTTAAAAAACCATGGACAATTTTGTAATTCACAACACTCAATTTTACCCCAATTTCCTCTTTCTCCGAGTTTGACTAAAGCATAGTTTTACCCTAATTTCATCCTTCAGCTGCCATTAACGTTACGTGTTGTTCAGGACAGAGTCGGTGGGGTTCGTTATGACGCCGAAGTTAACCGATGCCCGCCGCCCTGATTAGCTCATAAGAGAACCTCGCCATGGTTTTCCGGTTTAGGATTCCCCGTTAACGTACACGATTCGGGCGTCGAGACTTGTCCGTTGCAAACCATATTTTCACACCATCGCCCATATACTTGTCGTCATTGATGTGGCCGGCGTTGAATGTTATACTTCCGGGAAGCAATCAGCGGCTGCTTTGGCTGATAAGCATGGATCCGGTGTGAGTGGAAATTGGGGTAAAATTGAGTTGTAGTGAAATTACTAAATTTCCATGTTTTAACACTAGTTAGTGAGAAAATTTGACCGGAGGGTTAATTGACTAAAGTTGAAACAGTTGAGGGACTAATTTGGCAAAATTGACACGAGGGACTACATTGCATAATCTGGGAACAATTGAGGGACCAAAAGTGCGATTTTCTCTAATATTAATATAATATTATTAATTTATTTGTGAATGCAGGTACGAAAGAGTATAGCAAACATATTTTTGGCATTACAAAAAATGCATCTCGTGTCATTGAACAGTGTATAAGATAAGTATAAATAAAACAAAAATGCATTATTATTCCAGTAATAAAGCTGTGAACTACGTTTTCCGATTCGATTGTACTTTCCTCTTGCTACCAATAACTGTTGATGTTGTTATCTTTTTCATATCTGTTGTTGTCTTGTGTATAGAAAACCAATAATCCTTTGAAAAGTAAAACTTAGAGATTTATGGAGTCAAAGATTTATAGTATTTGATAAGGCTGTTGGAATTTATATGGTCATAAATATAGATGCATGTTGCTTAATATCTTGAAAGCTACCAATTTTTTTTAATGCAATAAACTTTCCCTTCAACAAACTAAGATTGATACTTTATAATCATATACATGCTCTTGTGGGAAATGCACATGCAAAAATTTGCCCTAAAAAGTCAATATAAATTACATATCAGATTTCTAGGATTACAAAAAAAAAAAAAAAAAAAAAAAAAAAAAAAAAAAAAAAAAAAAAAACGAAACAACATGATATTAAGCAAAAAATATAATTGAAAACATACATCGATGATAATATATTTTATGTGTATTAATCAAGAAGCAGCGAATACAAAGTATATAAAGACATGAAAATAGCCCGCATGGGTAGCTCAACTGGTCATAGAGCGTGGAAACTTCTGGAATGATGACCAGGGTCGAGTCTCACCAGCGCAGTGTGGGAGCCAATCTCTCAAAGTGAGGGGGGCTTCTTGTGCCAGTGCAGCACCGGTAGCCTCTAATGGTTTCAATGTTCAGTTGAGTCACCATGATTTACCATCTCGCCAAATGCTCTGTCGGCCGGGGTGTGGGGTGGCGCCCTTAGGTTGGGCGTTCAGCCTTTTGTTAATGTAAGACATGCTCTGTCGAGGCCGGGTGAATTGGGGGCCTTAGGGTTGGCGTTCGCCTATGGAATGATAAACGACATGAATATAGATCTAAGTACCTAATACCCTAACTCCAGGTAGGAGATCCCCAGTGTGGATCGTGAACTCCCCTCAAGCACAAAGATCTAGGTCTAATAACCGCAGGTAACCTGAGCAGTCTATATGAGTACG
>VALG01006852.1:0-12580 GCA_009835305.1 Ipomoea purpurea
GCCCATACCGTACATTACAGAATTCACCATGTGTGGAGTACGATCTAAATAACTTATACATAAGCTCTGTGAGTCACAATTCTTCATGGAATATTGAGAACATAATCATTCCATTATTTCCTCATCATTTCTAAAATTTATTATTCCTAAAAGCTTTCCTCATATTCAATATTCATGAAACAAACGAACTGTTATTATTACTTGGTTCGGCTTGTGCTTCTCCTTTTGGTAGTCGGCAAAGATCAAATTCTTCCTGGTTGTCAGTATTGTATGGTTCGGCTTGTACTTCTCCATTCGGTAGTCATAGAGACTAACTTTATTCAAATTCGGTAGTAGGCAGAGATAATTTTATACTTTTGTTGCCTTAATTTGTTTGAAGAAGACCAACAGTTAACTGCCATCCAATTTTACTTAAACTACAAAATGCCACGGCTACTTGAGCTTAACAGAACTTGTTTAATTTGACATTTAATTGTCTAGATTAGATTAATGTGTGCGTTAATTCAAATATGTGCAAACACACGTACATCGCGTTTGCACACATTTAATTCCTGTTCGCAACACACCTTAATATAATCTAGACTATCCTCAAATATTAGATGGATGCACACGGAATTGTTTACATGTTCTCACCTAAGCAAGCTTTACTTTTCTACGCCATCCGCTGCGTTTCTTACACTTGCTATGTCATTACAGCTTGTAGAGAAAGCTGCGTCTTTATTAGAAGACGCGTTTTTATTTCCAGCTTTATTCGTTTAATTTTATTTTAGATTAGACCTTTCTTCGTTGGGTAGACATAATGCTTGCTTAGCTTATAAAAAAATAAGCTTAACATTACGGATAAAGATATAGGTTTGAGCAACAGTGAGTTAGGAGGCAGGTTAAATTATGTTGGTAGGTCCATTCATAAATCTTCTCTATAATTAAAAAGTTCACAAAATCTTAATTAATTTTTAAAAATAAGTATATAATGTCAAGTACATTGTGATTTGATGGGCATCAATGTTATTTTTTTAATGAAGATTGTCATATTTTAATCTCACCCAATTTGAATTGACCATAAATTGGTTGAATAAATATTATAATGTGTTAAAAAAAAACAGTTATAATTAATATAATCATTGTCCAAATATTTAAATCAATTTTTGACCCAAAAAATGCAAAAGGCAAGACTGTCCATTGGCCCTTATGAACGTGCAGTCTAATTGTGACTCTTGAGAGCCGGGAGTGTTGGGTGTAATAATTAACATTAATGAGAAAGCAGCTTTTTGATTAGTAATATAATAAAATAATATATACTTTAAAACATATTCGGGAGAATTTTTGAGATTGTTTTTGTATTTTGTAATGTTTTTTACCTCATTTTTTTTTTTTTTTTGTAAAGTATATATGTGAAAGCGTACAATTTTACAGAAACGTAAGAATATTGTCAAAAGTATAAAGTATATTACGATATTGTAACAAATGACATTTTCCAAATAATATACATTAAGGGGGTGTTTGGTTGATCATGAATTGCAAATTGGCATTAAATTGCAATTCATGTGATAACACTAACATTGTTTAGGTTGGCAGGGAATTGCAATTCCCTCAACGGGCATTGAAAGTGGCGGGATGATAAAATGACATATTTGCCTTTAAATGTTATTATGTAATATTATTATATAAGGGTGATTTTATCTTTATACACTTCTTTTCATTTCTATTATTTCTCCCTACCAAACAATGTAATTATAATTCCTACTTTATTCCTACCGTTATTCTTTCCCACCGAATTAAACAATTCATTTCCCCATTAATTTCTTCTTCCAACCAACACGCCCTGTTTAAAGTGAACGTTAAAAATAAAAAAATAATATATAAAGTTAATATTTAATCCAACAACATTACAAAAATCAAATAATAACAGATGATATGGGGTGTAGTGGTATTAATTCTTTTAATTAACACCTCATATACAAGTCAGCGTGCAGATTTGCTAGTTAAAGCCACAACCATCACACTCCATTAAAAAATTTCAAAAGTCGTTGTGCCGCGGTTCAAACGGCTAATTAAGGTTTGCCCACAGGCAAATAATGAATAAACATTCCCACCATTTTAATGTTGCCACGTGCATAGCTGTTGGTGGAGATTTTGGTATAGATATAGATAGTACAATCATACAAATAAACAAATTAAAACTTTTTTTTTTAAATATATTAGATGCACATGATCAATGAAATATATGGTTTTGTAAAAGTAACTGTCTCAACATTTAACCAAGCTCATCATTGTTAATGTTTTAAATAAAAAATATGTATAGTCAATTTTATAATTATTACAAATTTTAAGAGCATGATTCATTTTTTAATTTATTGCAAACTTTGAATTTAATAATTGTAAGATACTAGTCTTTAATTTCTCAAGATAAAGAGTGTGAATGTGTTTACGGGCGGCGCCGGAGGGGGGAGAATGCATGTTCTCACCTGAAGGGGCGGCGTACGTTTAGAACTAGAAGTAAAAGTGAACATGCAAAAACCTTTGTAGAAGGGTCAATCTGAGAGTTCTCTAAAAGAAGTTGAGAGTAGATGAGGGTGAAAAAGCTCAAAATTTTTTATCATACGACACAATTGCACTTTTGGTCCTGTTGAGTATTCAGCGTACGACAATTGAGTACGGTGACTTTCAACACTACCCATATTTAAACCTTTACTATGCATTTTTTGGTAGTTTCTCTCGCTCTCCAGACCAAATTTGCCGGCCAATTTTGGCCGGACAATGATTAATGGTTCGAATTATTTTTGTCATGAGGGTAGAAAAATGTCATTTCACTCCCTTAATTCTTCATCTCTCCTTTTCTTCGCGCGTCTTCTTCTTCTGCCCTTGTGATTCGTCGAGGCGGCTTCTAGGACAAAGCCTCGTCCGATGCGTCCATAATATACCTATAATATTAGTCATGTTTTGAATGCCTCAAGAGTTCTCATTTGATTGGTCTGTTTGATAAGTGCAGGGGTCTTAGATTATGACGCCATCGCTACCGATATGCTCGGCTCATACCTTGTTCATTACGCCAAGATAAAGAATTTTTGTGCCTAGAGAAGTGACAGAATACGCTCCATGCCAATTTGGGCTGAAGTCACTTCACAGGGATATCTATTCTGTGATGGTGAGACATCTGAGTTTAACTAAGCGCTCAGAGAATCTTAGATTTATTTTTTCAGCCATACTTATCACTCTTGACATATTGGTAATAGTCGACGATTTAAGTTATTGTAAACCAACGTTCCCGTATAAAGGACATATGCTCACAAGGGACACTACAATAGGAGCACTTCAGTTTCTCTAGAGGTTTTCAGTCCTGCTTCATGTCTCGAACATAATGTTACACCATCTTTCGGGCCCCACGCAGGGGTATTGAGGGCAGGATTGGTGCTGACAGCCGCCACGAAGAATGCACCTTCCTCGCATTTATATGTGTTACCTCGCAAAGGGTCGGAAACGTCTGATCTGCACAGCGCATAGTCACTGCCGGCGTGAGGGGTCGCAGCCGTCTTTTTCTTTTGCGCTTACGGGTTTTACCTCCCGCGTTGTCGCCCCCGCATGGGTACTCCTTTGGTCCAGATAGGTATGCAGGAGATACGAGGTCGATGCGGAGAGACCTTAGGCGACCTAAGGAGAAGGTGTAGGCGGCAGATGTTCTTCTGTTGTGGTACATCTTTCCCACGTAATGAACGGCGAGCGCTGTTGTCTTTTGTTTCTTCAGCTTGAGTCCCACTTTGTCTATGACGAGAGACGCACGTTCTTTCCAGCCGTAGAGTTAGATACAAGGCCCGGCTTTGGCGGCCCCCACTCACATATATGCATATATTATATATACTCTCATGCTGGTCCGCAGCCCGATGCTAGATCAGATTCCATTCTGCCACTAGGTGTCATAACGCTAACGTTTGAAACCACATGCTGATTATTACACCAATCTGCAGGGTCGTGGGGTGCGAGCAGAGAAAATAGCCTGAGCGTTGCTATTCACATATCCGCTTCCCTCTACGATTGCAGTATTGTACAGATGCTGACTCAGGTCTTTGATTCTTTATTCAGTCCTTTTCATCTTTCCCTCGCGGTCTATAGGCGGTCTCGCAAGAAGTTCAGGAGAACGAAGAAGAATCATAGGGGGAATGGAGAGCGTTTAGACGTTAGGACGGGAGTGATAATTGGAGTGGTATACATATATACATATATTCTGACGAGAATACGCTATATGAATGATGCTTTTCTCGTGCGTGAGAATAGGGCACGAACGGGAGGGGAGTAAGAGAGATCATACCATTGGTTCCGTAAATGAGAAGTCCACCTCGTTCAATTCCAAGATGCGAATAGACTTATGAGACCGGAGGTCTCTGAATTGAGCAGTTGATTTGAAAGTCAGCGTACATCTATATATCTGCAGATATATATAGAGGCAAGGCCGTCCTGAATATATATACATACACGGGATGTTCCCGAGGCCTATAGACAATGATAATGCTGTGTTCTAGGGGAATTCTCTTGATATAATATTCATCTTTTTTTATTTTTTTTCCTCGCTTGAATTGAAAATGCTTATAAACTCAGGCGGGTATTCCGCTGACCTGGGGTTATAGTCGGCGATCTCGGTGCGAATGGGAGAGGCAACCAACTGCTTGGCAGCGCTCGTGCCAGTGGCGAAGGGATCGGGCGCGGGGCACGGCAGGATGTGTGGTCAGGGGGGTGTACGACTTGGTGAGAAGTGATGAGGGTGCTTAGAGGTAGGCAGGGAGATGTGTTGGAACCGGGGGGTTGTTAACATTCATAAGTGGGTCAGGGGGTGGCAGTGTGAGCTTTGGGGGCGAGGGTCTTCATGCTATGAACGACGGGGCTGCACCTACTTATAAATTATAGCGAACGGGTGTGCAAGCAACTATAAATCACTGCACGTGGCTGTAGCGGCCGCTGATTTGTTCGCATTTCGCTCCTGGACTCCGCGCTCATCTGTGACACGGCATCAGAGCGCCAAACGCGGCCGGACCTATTAGCTTTTGAGCCGCAGCTTAAACTCGCCAGAACACATATACGAAGGTCAGGGCACACAGATTTACGTACCCTAAGATTAGTTTTTGTGCATCCGTGGGTAGGGTGAATTTTTGTGCATTTATGTTGATTCCTCCACACTTAAAAGGTGATTTTCTTTGATCATTAATATACATAAGGTGGATTCTAGTGAGAACCCTCCCTTAGGTAGGAACTAAAAACTAATATGGTTCAACCATCATATGGTTTTCAATGATTGAAACAAATAGTCCGCATGTGCAGCTCAACTGGTCATAGGGGGAAGTTTGTGAAGAATGATCAGGGATCGAGTCTCACCAGCGACAGTGTGGGAGTAACCTCTCAAAGTGAGGGATGCTCCTATGGCGTAGTAAGCAAAAAGCAAATGTCTAGCATCTATGCCTAGGTGCTCTGTCTGGTTGGGGATTCAACCTTTTGGGAGCAATCTTTTCAACCTTTTGGGAGCAATCTCTCAAAGTGAGGGGGACAGTAACTCAATAAGCAAAGGTCTAGCCCATTTACTGTGTTACATTCTCCCAGATGCTCTGTGAGCATCGGGTTGGGGATTTAACATTTTGGGAAGAATCTTTCAACCTTTTGGAGCAACCCCCATCCTCAAAGTGAGGGGGACAGTAACTCAATAAGCAAAGGGTCTAGCCCAATTTACTGTGGTTACATTCTCCCAGATGCTCTGTAGCATAGGGTTGGGGATTTAACATTTTGGGAAGAATGATTGAGATGCAAATACAATAATATGAAACGGACAACTCTCAAAGTGAGGGGACAGTAACTAATAAGGCAAAGTCTAGCCCATTTACTGTTTACATTCTCCCGATGCCTGAGCATTTAATTTAACATTTGGAGAATATGAGATCAAATAAATATAAACTGAAACGGGACGATTGTTGATTTAATCTTCTTCCAAGGCTGAACCCCAACCCTAAGGGCCCCCCACACCCCGGCCCGACAGAGCAATTTGGGATGATGTAAATCATGGTGACTCAACTGAACATGAACCATAGAGGCTAGACCGGTGCTCACTGCGCACAAGAAGCCCCCCTCACTTTGAGAGGTTGGCTCCCACACTGCTACTGGTGAGACTCGATCCCTGGTCATTATTCCAAAATTTCACTTTGTTGATTTAATCCTTGATTTTAGGAGTTGTTATCATGGAAGGAGTGTAATGTGGTTGTAATACCTCCACGGGTCTGAAACGGTGGAGCAACACACAACGACTTTTAGGAGTTTAATCCTTGATTTTAGGAGTTACATTGTCCGATTTGATTTTTAACTGAAACAGAATTGAAACCATTCGGTTTATAAAATATAGAACTAATTGATTTTAATAATAAATCAAAACCTAACCGTTCAATTCGGTTTGGTTCGAGCCTCAGTTCGGATAACCCGAATCAAAAAGCCACCCCTTACCTGAACTTTAGATGGATTATTTTTTAAATTAACACCGTAAATATCTACAAATGTAAAAATATGTTTAAACATATTTTTGGAATGATGTTTAAACATATACTACAATATAATGAGTCAGTAGCATTAAAAAAATAAAAATTTAACACCGTAAATATCTAACAAATTGTGGGGGTTTGCATATAAATCACATACGTTTTAAAATAAAAAATGAAATGAAGTGGCTTCTAAAGCATGTCAAATAAAATGGAATGTTTTTAAAAAATCAAACACTAAAAAAAAAAATTAAAAATCAAAAGTCAAATACCATTGGTAAAAATATCCTATAATTTGCCGCAAAGCATGCCCTATTAGTAATATAGTTAGCTTATCAGCAATTAATATGACATGGCCTTATTTGGTAAATGTCTGTTAACTGCTGTTAGCTGATTGAGTTAATTCTGTTGAGCATATAATCATTAATGTGCAATCTAACTATTAGTTTAGGTTTTTAGTTGAGATTGAGCACATGTTTCAATTTGGTATTAGAGCTGGATCAAAGGTCATGGGTCTGAATCTCGCGACATTAGCTGTTTGGTATAATTTTATTGAAAAAAGTAGCTTTTTAAATTTTAGCATTTTAGAGTTGCAAACAGTTAATTAATCAAACACTTATATTGATTTTTTAACCAAGTCAAAGAGGCCAAAATTGGCCTATAGGCTGATTATTTTGTAATAGTTTATTGTTCCAAAATGCTAAAATTCAAAAAGTTGCTCAAAACAGTTTTTTGAGAAAGTCATTTTGGATGTAATTAGCTATCAGCTAACAGCTAATTTACCAAACACTTTTCTACAATCAGCTAATGCTACCAACTAGTCAAATCCACTAACCCAATAAGCTAACGGCTATTTACCTAACGCCACACAATGAAATAAACTTGAATCTATCCATTCAATCCAAAATAAAATTTCCAGAAATTAATTTTTGTTAGGAACACATAGTTGTTATCCCAGGTAGTGTATAGGCTTATTGATGGTCTGTAGGTGGCCGAGGGGAGCGGAGGGAGGCTTTAAGTCTAATCCGGATACATGGTGACTAAGTTAGTCGATAGGGTTTACTGGGAGGCAACATGCGAAAAGATCTGATTAACAACAGGAGTGTGTCTGCGTTCCTGATTTCATTATAGCTTCGCAAGTTGAGCATGAGCGAATTGCGTGTCAACTGCGAACCAGAAAAACTAATAGGTCCAGTAACGATTGGACTACCTACGTGGGAAGTGGTTTGGAGAAAAAGGAAAAGGATGTAGATACAAAAGCGGGTGGAGGGCTAGGACGAAATTTTCTCACTCCTCAAGTAGATTGACAATTTGGTGAGATGTCGTCAAGCGAAAAGACAAGCATTAGCACCTCTAGCTGCCCCACTACCAGTACTGGCGCCCCTCCTCCGGTTCGTGCTTTGTGTGAATGCTACTGGCGTCTATTTCACTCCCGGCCACAAACCACATGTACGGTGATCTTGTCATCAATGGCGGGATACTTTCTGCCAACCCCACGTAGCATGACGGCGGGGCGGGGGTGGCAAATACCCGCAAAGACACTCAATAACGGACACGCCTGCCGACCAGAGAGCTCGACTCTACAGATCCTTCTAAAGCGGCGTACCATTAGCCACACATACCACGTCTTGGTCTTCTAGCTGAAATAATTTTAAGGTGAACAAGAATAAGTGAATACGCACGGTTAACCTGCTGTCCTCACCCCACAAATTATGTACAAGTTGTTTCTACATTTTCTTGCTATTATGTGTACATTTGACAGATAGGATAACCTATTCATGGTGTTCAGTTTTTCAATACAAATGAAACAATACAAAGCGGCACAATCCGCTATTTTTGCTCAGTCTAGTTGCCCACGAATCACTATGACGCTCCTACATGGCATCGTGTTTGCTATAATTTTGCTCGCCCGGAAACGGCATTCGTAGTAAGCAATGGTCGCCTCTAAGTAATCTCATGGGCCATGTATCAATGTCAGCCCTGAATTATAAAGTTGATGTAAATGTTGCCCCCTGACAATATTAACAACCGGCCTACACCCATCACTCAGCCCCTCCTGTACTTCGGACCATCCGTGGACTCTTCCTCAGTTCGATACGTACCACACCTCGCTCAAACTCGGCAGTACCACACCTACCCTCGCTTCCCCACTCTTCAGTTGTTGCTCTTTTCCCTCCTCTCCGCCCGCCGACTTCGCAAGTAACCAGCCAATGGACAACGGTGGAACTACACGTTCGTCTCACGGGGAGGGCTATATGTGCACCACTTTTGATCATTGAAGGGGCAACATTTACACCACTCATAATTTTAGGGTGAACATTGATAATTGACATATTCTACAGGGGGCATTTTCTTACAATTTTCCCTAATTTTTCTTGGCACTACAACCTTTTTTCCGTTTGAATGACTTTACTCCGGCTGAGAGCTCGTACTTTATCACATACTAAGGCACTCTCCTTTAAAGTTGAGAAAGTTCATTATAGGGATGGATCTCGACGCCTCTAGATACCCCCACCCCGACGTTCTCACTATGGCACTCCGGCGCATATTTCTTTATCCAGGAACTCTTATTGGGTGTCCGCTTGAAGCTTTATCACACACAAAGTAGATACTCACATCTTACCCTAGAATAAAACATCCTATCTCCGGCTATGCCCTGAACACCCAGACAACCGCCAATTTTATCGCGATGCTCCGAATTGGATCCCATCACAAAAATTAGGTTCTAAAAGTCAGATCTCAACGTAGAATACCATTCCATTTATCTGTCTTTGAAGATAAATGTCGGTCAGCACGGACTTCGTATTAATCAAACTACTGACAATGTTCGACATAAATGAAATGAAGGCAACATGTTTCAAGACATAGGTCAGTAGTATATCAAAGGAGTTGTAATTCTCCACCAGAGGCATTTGTGTGTCTTTGATTGAAATTTAAGATTTAGTCCCAAATTTATCATTTTGTGTCACTCTCACACCACCCAGGGTCTATTATTGTTTGTTGGACGCTTTCTTAGCTACTCCTCTCGATGATTGCTACCCTACTTTGTGATAGAGTATTTCGTGTGTCTCTTCAATAATTTTCTTTCTGTTCCCTCCTCCTTCTCGATTTCAACCGACCCTCCTTATGTTGGTTTAGAACTTTACTAAAAAATGAGTTTAAAAGTATGGTTACTAAAAATCAGAGTTAGGCTAAAGCTTCTCATAACAATTAAACCGGGTTGACGCAACCGTAAAATAACAGCTGTTCGCAAAAAACGCGCGCTAGGCGCTAGCCCGGGCGACCGTCCTAGCTGCAGGGCGCCTAGCGATTTTTTCAACATTGAATCAAATAATAAAGAAAAAATACTGGAAATAAAAAATGTCTTACTAAAATAAGAAAGTCATGAGTAAGGATTAAAAGATGTCCCAAAAATAATAGTCTGACACATGTTACCAATGGCAAAAATGGATAGTCTGAACACAAATTTGAAATTGCCACCCAAGAGCACAGGGATTTCTATTGGAAATTAACTCAATATCAATAGTGATAAATGGTCATCAAACAATTTTTTAATTTGTGAGAGCCGAACAAGCTCAAATTTAGATTTTTAGTTGAGATAGGAAACACAATGCTGTGCCAGGTATACCAGTACTTGGTCCATCCATTATAAACATGAATTATAAGATCAATATTCCATGCACAATAGTAACCCATCCTTCATTCACTATCATAGAATGCTCTTTTTTTAACTAAAAATTTGGATTTTTTAGTCATTTTCTTTTTGTGGTGTGCTGTGAAATTAGTGTACTTGACTACTAGGCGCCTCACGTATCATAATATATACTACTAGTAGTATATAGATCATACTAACGTGATAGGGTCATATATAATAGTAGTGCTATAGTATCGCACGCCTGCACGGGGGGGCGGTTGATCACATGCTGGCCATGTTGTCTTTACGGTTGTGGGTCACTATGGATCTTTACACCATGTATAGCCATTAGATTACATAGATCCAACCTGAAGGTCATATTAATCTAGATTCTTTCCAGTATTTTCGCGCACGATTCTCCTACCCAGCGAACTGTAAACGCGTAAACTCGTCATAAAACACCGAAATAGAGAAAGATCACCATTGTTGTAGTGTTTTATTACACTATTGGTGCATGTTCTCAACACTGTGTCGGCGTTGTATTTGGAACCCGCCACGCGCTATAAACTGAGGATGCCTACTGTACATTACCATACAAAGCACGAGGGATATCACAGCCATACTGATTGATTATTCACTGTGGTAAGTGTTATTAATTACACTATTGGTGCCTGTTTATCCAACACCCGTTGGTCGGTACCGTTCATGGATACCCGCCGCTAATAAAGTGGCCATGTAATTACCATAACACCCCACCATTAACCGAAAGACGCCTGAAATAATCTTATAGAATTATACACTGCCCGTTAGATAAATGCCGATTCAACGACACAGATAGTGACTACAATGACCAACAAAACATAAACTGACATGACCACATAATGAGGCGTTATAGCGTATATCAAATAATCATATAGTATACCGATAATGGTATACTACTATTACTATATAATTATATAGTAGTAACGCTACATACGTATATAATATAATTTTAGTTTAATCAGGCATACGTAACCGGTACTATACCTGATGGTCATCGCTAGAAGTTGAAGAGTTTGTTAATGTAAATCTTACTTTATATATCTCTCAACAATTGTATTATCTGACGGTGAAAAAAAGGAAAAGTGTTTAATTAAACCCCATCTTTAGACACAACTCAATTAACGAAACCTTACTGGAGAGTGAAACATGTTCAAGCTTTATTTTCCACCCCTCTGCTTTATAGCAATGTCAATCCTTAAACATATATCCCCAATCACAATCAACACGAAATTTTAAAATGTTTGGAATCAACCCGGTAATAACAGCCTTTAATCATAATGAGTAGTTCAGATAAATATTCTTCCAAGCTTTTTTGTGTTTTTTTTTTAATTAGGTGTGCTGGGCTAGCTCCTTAGGGCATATACTAGTGTCCAACATTTGTTCGCTGTGCACAAGAGTAAATGGGACTCCATCTTCGTTGTTATGCGCATGGAGCCGTGTCACCCAATTCATGGGGTAAAACGGTCCCCAACGTAAACCGGTGCACACGGTTATTGGGTTTTTTGTCTCTAATTAACCGCCTGCGACTTTTTCTTCTTCATTTTCACAATTCGTGGATCTCGCCTTCTTTTTCGTGCAAGTTTCTTCAACATTCATCCGCAAATTATCGAATGCTGCAATCATGGGATTTATGATGTGCAGTTCCAGGGACGGGCCAGGACGAAATAGTGCGGCGAGGCGCCCAACTACGATTGAATAACTAAATCATATATCATTGATATCCGCGTTAACCATATCTTTAAAATAATCCATTACATAACTAATTCAATAAAATTTTGAATATCTTTATATTGAATCTCATATTAAACTTAGATCTTGCAATATGCTATTGTACGGTTGAAAAGTAAATAAAAACAGTGCATGAGTTTTAAAACTATTTGACTTAATATCGTTGAAACCACCCCTCTTCACAACCTAACATAAATGCAACTCTGGTTTTCTCAAATACATATATACACACAGTGTTACATTTATTATGCATTTTTTAAATTAATACAAATTTATCACCAACCCGAACCAATTGTTAATAATTAAGACCAAAACAAATGGCAGCTCTTATATCCATCGATTTAGAATCAACAAAACAATTAGGTTAGAGATTGTTTTTTTTGACATGTTTCTACCTGGCCTCGATTACATTGTAGTATCTGTTCATCATATTCTTCTCAACCCTATCTGAAGACACAAAAGAATCAATCAACACCCTCCACATGAGGCTCGAAACTCACAATCTTCCTAAAATGCCCAGAAAGACATCAAAACCCCAACACAAGAAATACGAAACAAAAT
Organism: Ipomoea purpurea; assembly: GCA_009835305.1. Classification (NCBI taxonomy): domain Eukaryota; kingdom Viridiplantae; phylum Streptophyta; class Magnoliopsida; order Solanales; family Convolvulaceae; genus Ipomoea; species Ipomoea purpurea. The sequence continues at coordinate 12,469 of VALG01006852.1, forward strand.
TAACAAAAAGTAGTTAGAAATCAAAAATAAAAACAAAAATAACATTGAAAAATATGCATAGTTTTGGCAATGAAAATAATCAAAATTAATTATACGAAAATTATATGCCACA
>VALG01006856.1:0-49928 GCA_009835305.1 Ipomoea purpurea
GGTGTCCTCTTTCACTATCTGAGTCATCGCTTAGTGTTGCCACATATGTTTTTGTTCTTCCTTTTAAATATGTTGGACATTCTGACTGGATGTGTCCAAACCTTTGCACTCGTACATTGAATTCCTTCAGGTTTTAGACTTCTCCCTTCCTTTTGAAATAGATTGATTTTGTCCAGTTGGGAAGTTCCCTTGATTGATTGAAGCACATTTTGCTTCTAAATTTGTTGAATTTTTGAGTACTCTGTTGAAATTCTTTGTTAGGAGAGCAATTGATTGTTTCCATGGTTTCAGTATCAATTTCTGGACTCTCTTTCTGCTTTGATTGGAGCGCAATTCCTTTGTCATTATTTTTCCCTTTTTTGCAGTATCTCAGCTCATATGTTTGAAGATTTCCCATTAGATCACTGAGTTTGTAGGTGTTTAGATCTTTGTTTCTTGGATGGCTGTAACCTTTATCAAAAATCTCTCAGGTAGGGAACGTAGGAACCTTTTTGACGAGCCTAGGTTCAGGAATAGGTTCGCCTAGGTTAAACGCAATCTCCAGCAATCCCTAAAACTCTTTGAACTAAACTGTGAGATATCTTCATCTTCTTCCATTTTATAAATTTCAAACTGTGTTTGTATATTTGCAGCTTGGATTGCTTAACAGAAGTATTTCCTTCGTGATGATCGCATAAGTAATCCCATGCAATTTTAGCTATGCCAGTGGTAGCGATTAGTTTGAAAGTATCTTACTTACCGCTCCATAAATAGATTCAATTGCATTGTTTGAATTTTAATTATATTCCCTTCGCTCTTCTTCATTCCATTCTGTGTTTAGGTTTTTGATTACCTTTATCATCAACATGGATTCTTCATTCTTTCGTCAACGGCTTCCAAACTCCTTCTCCTTGTGCCAAAAATAGATTTTTCATTCCTAGCTTTCAGTAGGAGAAAATTTGTACCACGAGAGCAGTGGGGCCTGGTGCTTGACAGCCCTTCTCTGGGAAAACTCCATTAGATCCTGCTAAATAATTTAAGCAGTTTGGCTCTGATGACCGAATTGAAAAATTTGATAAGCTGCAGCAACCAAAATAAGAAGTAACACAACAACTTGTAACGCATTCGGGGCAAATCAACCATAATCTGCAAGCACTTCTCAATTGAGAACTTGCCTTAAATCCACTAAAAGCTCAATATATTAAAGTACACGGTTTGGTAACCTGAGATTACACAATAGAAATGATCTTTCCTACAAGACTAGTTGAAACTCTAAAACTGTACTACTTTCTAGGAGAATTTAGTAAATCCTATTCTCAAAGACTCCTCCGTACCTCACAATTAGGATCTTGAAAGCTTGAGTTTCTAGCAATAAAGGAATCCCCTATTTATAGAGCTATTCCTAACAAGATTGGTCGTTGAATCAACAAACTATTCCTAATCAAAATAGAACTAGAAATCTTCAACAACAAATCCCCTTGAACTAGTATTCATCAATAACTATTCCTCTTAGTACTGATATTCCTTTATAGAACTGGAATTCTTTTTGCACAATAACTTTGACAAAATACTTTGAGTCAACATATTACATTTACATATTGATAAAAACTCGTGAGACGATCCGAAACAAGTGTGAACCCAATTTCATGATATCAAGGAAGTATCTCACATAGGGAAGATAGGATTCTTTTCCCATAGAATCTACCAAATTTATTAATTACGTATTTATCTTTTCGACACCAAGTTAAAATTCTCTTATAAATATGAAAAATATATCTCCCATCATTGTGTATGATAACAACACTATTTATCGGAGAGAAGTTTCTATCTTTCAATATTTGTTTACAAATGTACTATTTTGAATTTTGAATATTTTTTTCCATCACTTATGCAATCATGAAATTTAATCCTGGGCCCAGCATGGGTAGTTCAACTGGTCATAGACGTGAAACTTTGGAATAATGACCAGGGATCGAGTCCCTCACCAGCCGCAGTGTGGGAGCAACCTCTCAAAGTGAGGGGGGCTTCTTTGTGCGCAGTGAGCACCGTCTAGCCTCTATGGTTTATGTTCATGTTCAGTTGAGTTGAGTCACCATGAGCCATCGGTCTAGCCTCCTATGGTTTATGTTCATGTTCAGTTGAGTCACCATGATTTACATCCCGCCGGGGTGTGGGGGGCCCTTAGAGTTGGGTTCAGCATGATTTACATCCGCCGGGGTGTGGGGGGCCCTTAGAGTTGGGGTTCAGCCTTTTTTGGAATAATGAAATTCAATCTGGTCATAGGGATGAAGTTTGGGAAGAATTAAATTCAAATTCAATTCCTAGTACGTATAACTTGGTAATTGGATAGTACAATTAACTACAATTATTTTAACCACACCGTCCAAATGTTGTTTTAAAGGCTCAAGCACATGAAAACGCGATAATCACTATAAGTCTAATAGTTTTTGGGCAGGGTTTTACTGTACTGATATTCATTTACTAGTCTCATAAATTTTTAATTTCAACGCCTTGGTGATGAGTACCTTCCGCTCCATCATATTAATATGACATGATTTTTTATTGATAAAAATGTGATGTTGATGCAAACTCATCATTAACCAATCAACCTTAACTGCGAGGAAGATTCCTTTGACGACCATTCTTATGTTGTGTAGCCCGCAGTCAAAATATACTATACCTGGTTCATGCAACATGTAGTTTTAAATAGGATAATGTTCAAGGAAGTTTCAACCTTGACTTATCATCCATTGCCTTACTCTCAAAGTATACTTAGCTTCCAAGAAACATTAAAAAAAATATAATTACAATGATACTATGCCTCCCTGGTCGCAGATTCATCTGGGATTGCACCTATAAATAGGGAAGCATGAAAGAAAGATTATATTCAAGCAAAAGCAATAATACTGAGGATCGAGTTTAAACAGTGCAGTGGTAACGAAGAGGCCGGAAAATATTTGTTGGTAGACGACGACAGAGAAACCTGCAATTCAATCTGATCTGATAAATTGTATCATGGCTTTCTTCTCGTCCTTGTTTGCTTGTTTTTCGAATTCCCAAAGAATTTCCTGTGAAGGAGATGAAGTGAGCAAGCAGCACAGTATTGAAGCAGTAGTGATGGAAGGAAAAGATGAGAAAATGGAAAAGGGTGAGAAGAAGAAGGCCAAAGGTGCCCCAATTCCCATGTCCTACTTCCCAATTGGGTCTAGATTATCAATGTTGTGAGTCTTTAATTTTGGGCATGGAAACAGTGGTGCAAATCTTGATGAATTGAAGCTTCAATTCCATTAGCCTTTTCACTGCTAGCTTAGCTTGTCTCGCCTGCAAAAGGCTACTGAAGTTAGAGACTTGGAGTACGTTCAAAATGTAATTTTTTCATTCCAATAGTAAATAACTTGTTATTACAAGTCATTTCAGTTCAGGCGAAAATCTAATGAAGTTAGATAAAAATCTGGCGACCAGCGACGACATCTATCGGAAAAGGCAGCGGAAGGCGACCTACTGGCCGCCCTTCGCGATTTTTCGCCTGAACTGAAATGACGACATGTAATAATAGATCATTTACTGGTTCTTGGACTTCTTTGCTTCAATTTGATATGTTTATTGTTTAAGAGTTTAATTGTGCTATTTAAAAGTTTAGGTGCCTAATTGATGTAAAGTTTAGTGACCTATTTGATTCTTTTTCTCAATAATAACAAATATAATAATACCCGGCCTCCTGGTTCTAAACAACTTAGCGGTCGTCTCAATTCTATGCATGTTATTTGGGGACTAGAAATATTTTGACATAGTATGGCACATAATAAAGTTGCATTAAACTCCAGCATATCATAATTTGTAATGATTTTGTTTAGCCCTCCTCGATTCGACACGTGACGCTGTGACTTAATTACCATAGAGGGATCGGATGGCAGTCGTCTGTAAAAGTAAGTTCAAGATTTATTCGTGTTCGTGGATAGTGTTCATTGAAAAAGCATAAATCTATCCCACGGTATCGTATGAGCTTATCGTTGGTTACATATCTTGCAAGATGACACCAAGTTGCATATATACATGCGATCCTGTGAGCAGATTTTCACTGAACCAGTGTAGAAATGTGAATGAAATTAGTGCAATGATAATTTAATGTTGCTTTTTCTGTCTTTAATTTTGTATTGTGGGTCAAAAATGTTGTTTCCAGAATCCAGAGTCCAGATAAATTATAAATAAAGAAGACTGAATCTGATGGCATTATGGCGACAGATCCCATTAAGAACCATTCTTTTGCAATTTGCATTATGGAACACAGATTCCGATCAAGACTGCCAATAACGCGGACGCCTGCAAATTCAAAGCGCCCTTTGTCTCTTCAACACATCAGAAGACACCTTCTTTTAATTTAATAATTAATTAATTAACTTTTGGTTGATTCATTTATCGTTGTTCTTCGTGACAAATTATGCTCTAAGTCACATTTTATAGTTATTGAAGTAGTATTTTTGTTGGTAAATACAAAAATATAATTAGAATTTAGAAAGTGCATGTAAATGACAAAGTGATGGAAGAATCAAAAGATTCTTGGTCCCTTGAGGTAAGCCAAGAACAATATGCATTAAGTTTAGTATAATGTCCACCCCTCCTTCATTTACATGCAGGAAAATTCGCAACTACGTGCTAAATAATCATAACGACATATACCCGTCTAAGTTGTAATATTCACTTTTTTTTTTTTTTTTTTTTTTATGATGAAGAAAGCCTGCATGCATATAATAAAGAGAGATAAATTATATTAAGAAGATATTGTGCGACAGACTTAACCGAGAGAGTGTTAGGAATAATCAAACTTGTGACTTTCATATACAAAATAATGTTACATTTACTTCTCTTTGATTTACCAAAAAAACCTACAACTACTACTCAAATGTGTCTTATGGGTGAAGTTCGAAGAATGATATTAACTAACCAAAAAAGAACGACACAAAAGGTAAACTAGATAATAGACTAATTAAGGATGCGCGACTAATGAGAACTAACTTTTTATTTGTTTTGAAAGACCCTCTCCCAACAATTGATAAATGTTTTCTCAAAAAAACAATTATTGATAAATGTCATTGCATAGCTAAGCATAAATTCGTGGCGGCTGTAGATGAAAGGGAAAGCCATGACAATTACGTAAATTTCCACCTGCGCCACACAAATATCTCTTTGCTTTCCATCCTCAATATAATTATAATTATATCCTAATTCCTAAGACATTTTACAATACAATTTTCTTACGTTTTAGTTAACCACCGAATATTCAACAACTATTTTTATTCAGGAAACGACTAAAGATAAACACAATAATTCCCGATCTAGTATATTAACCCTCAGAAAAAAAAGCATAAATTTTTACAGTATAGTGAAATACAATAAAATTATTTTAAAAATAATTTAATATTGAATTATGTGATTAAAACTTGCTATAAATGTAATTATTATGGGAAATAAATAAAAGCCGTACATAGGAACATCCTAAGAATGAAGAATCTATCAAAAACCTTTGACTGGTTTGAAATAAGTGAGAGCTTCCAGCCTTATATTTCGCCTCTCTTTCTCGGAATCTCTCCTGCCCGCCACACGACCGTAAGCGCTGACATCTATCCAATCATCTCGCGCCACGTCACGCTACCCTAAAATCCGAAATCACGTCCAGGTTCAATGAACCTACAAGGCCGCCTTCTCTTCAGGGATTTCTTCCTCTCTTTATATCTCTCGTTAGCGGAACACTCTGCAGAGACACACATAGTTTCAGAATTCGTATAACTTAGAAGGGGAATTAAGGGAATTCTTTTGTTGTTTCTGTGAAATTTTGCTGAGCTTCGGAAATGGGCGTTGGCTTTCAGTTCCTCGGCCACAATTCGCGGTTCGATTTCTGAACAGAACAAAGGTACCCGCTTTCTATATTTGAATCAAGATTGGATTTTTGGGTGATTTGAAAACCGGGTCTAGTTTTCTTGATTCAAATTTTGCTAATTTGGTTGTGTATTTTGCAGTCCCGCAAATGGGATATTTTCAGCCGTTGGATCGGGCGTATCATCAGCCGACGGCGGTGGGCTTTTCTCGGAGGCATTCCGATGTGAAGCCGTTGAATGCTGAGCCACGGCGCAACGAGGCGGTTGTTGCCGCCGAGCAACCGTTGCTGCACCTGGTACGTTTGTTTCGTTTTGAATGATCTATATACTCTGTATTTGCGGTCTGGGAGATTAGAAATGACTGATTTCCCCTTGGTATGCGGTGAAATTGCAGAGACTGTTGAGAAAGTAGATGCAGAGGATTATGAGAAATTGGCTAAGCAGCTTGAAATGCTTCCCCACTTGAGATTATAGATAAGGCCCTCGAGAAATTTGGGGATGATATTGCTATTGCTTTCAGGTATTACAGTACTAATTGTTGATGTGATGATGTTATGTAAGCTCTTTCTGGAATTGATTGTTTTATTGCTTATCACTATTGTTATTGTCTTGGAAAGATGATCTTATCCACCACCATCCTATTGGTTATTTGAAAGGATAACTAATGATTTGTATGGACTTTAATCATTTATGGAAACTGTGTAATTATACCTTAAATTTAAGATAATCAGTTGAGTTTCCAGATGCATTTTGTTCAATTAGAGGTGATTTCTATGTGCATATGTCTATCTTCTGATTCAAGGGTTGTCTGAGAGTTTAAGGGTTCTATACGATTGGTGAAGAATTTTTAAAGCTCTTTTCTTTTTTGCTTAAATGAGGATGGCTTCTGAGAATATTTGCTTTTTACAGTGGTGCAGAAGATGTGCTTTGATTGAGTATGCACACTAACTGGTAGACCATTTAGGGTGTTCAGTCTTGATACTGGAAGGTTGAATCCGGAGACGTATCAGTTCTTTGATGCAGTTGAGAACATTATGACATTCGCATTGAGTACATGTTTCCCGATGCTGTTGAAGTTCAGGGTTTAGTTAGGAGCAAGGGGCTTTTCTCGTTTTACGAGGATGGTCACCAGGAGTGCTGCCGTGTGAGGAAGGTGAGCCGTTGAGGAGGGCGCTAAAGGGGTTACGTGCCTGGATCACTGGGCAACGCAAAGATCAATCCCCCGGGACTCGATCTGAAATCCCGGTTGTGCAAGTCGACCCAGCTTTTGAGGGGCTGGATGGCGGGGCTGGCAGCTTGGTGAAGTGGAACCCGGTGGCTAATGTAAATGGCAATGACATTTGGAGCTTCCTTAGAGCCATGAATGTGCCCGTGAATTCGTTGCACTCTCAAGGTTACATCTCGATTGGGTGTGAACCGTGCACGAGGGCCGTCTTACCTGGCCAACACGAGAGAGAAGGAAGGTGGTGGTGGGAAGACGCAAAGGCCAAAGAATGTGGTCTGCACAAAGGCAACCTCAAGGACGAAAGCTCGAATGGCAATGGGAATGGCGGTGCCCACACAAATGGTGCTGCCGTTGAAGCAGACATTTTCGAGACCCAAAACATCGTGACCTTAAACAGGCCTGGAATCGAGAACATGTTGAAAACCGAAGACAGGAAGGAGCCTTGGCTCGTGGTTCTTTACGCGCCCTGGTGCCAGTTCTGCCAGGTAGTTGCTCCACCATTGACCAAACCATACTTCATTTCCACCAAACACCGAACTAATAATCATATATAACCTTTTGCAGGGCATGGAAGAATCATACGTTCAACTGGCAGAGAAGCTGGGGGTTCAGGCGTGAAGGTTGGAAAGTTCAGAGCAGACGGGGAGCAGAAAGAATTCGCAAAACAAGAATTGCAGCTAGGCAGCTTCCCCACATCCTTTTCTTCCCCAAACATTCATCGCGGGCTATCAAGTATCCATCCGAGAAGAGGGACGTAGACTCATTACTGGCTTTTGTGAATGCATTACGGTGATCGAATCAGTGGTGACAACTACCATTGCCTTTGCAAAGTGTAGCATAGAGGAGAGGGATCGTCGAGGGGTGCATCGCCATTCACTACATACCCCCATTACAAAGTAGTGTTGTATATGTAGTGTTGGAGCTTGTTTGGTCAGGCTGAAACTTTGTTAAGAAAGATCTACTTTGGAATAAACATCTATATAGAGTTTAATGGAAAAGTTTGATGGTTAAAATGAGTGCAGTATAAAGGAGAGGTTTATTGAATTATGATTGATGGTTGATATAATCAACTTCTCTTAGAAACAACATATATACATACTTGCAAAGTGGACTTATCCATGGCATAATTGTTGCAAAATGCAACCTCAAGATGAGATAAATTTTTGAAGGTTCAAATTGGGCTCCCACATATGGTAACTTGTATATAGAGTTATAGACCACCTTGGGTATCCCCTTCCACTTGATCCAAACAATTGGGCTCCCACAAAAAAAAAATGAAATGGACCTACAAAGATCAACCACCAAGCCCATAACATCATGAGACGCAAATTATGCTGTGCAACCGAATGCACCTTGCAAGGTGCATACGGTTGAAAAAACGGCACCGTTTTGGTTAAAAAAGGCGCGTCCCACTTAAAGAAGATATCAGGTTCGATTCTCAGCAATAACATTTTTATATATCCAGAAATTCATAACTATATAACACAATTTCATAACTATATATCCACAGTGAATGAATGAAGTAAAAATCCACATGAATGAATGAAGTAAAATCCACAATGAATGAATGAGTAAAAATCCACAATGAATGAATGAATGAAGTAAAATCCACAATGAATGACTAAATATCCACAATATATGATTGAACTAATATCACAATGAATGAACTAAATATCTATAAATTCATAACTATATAACCACAATTCATAACTATATATCCACAATTTCATAACTATATATCCACAGTGAATGAATGAAGTAAAATCCACAATGAATGAATGAATGAAGTAAAATCCACAATGAATGAATGAATGAAGTAAAAATCCACAATGAATGAACTAAATATCCACAATATATGATTGAACTAAATATCCACAATGAATGAACTATATAACACAATTTCATAACTATATAACCACAATTTCATAAATATATACAATATACTATATATCCACAATAATGCTATTGCTGAGAATCGAACCTGATTTTGTTTTTTAAAGTGAGATGCGCGTTTTTAGTCAAAACGACGTCGTTTTGAACTGTATGCACCATGCGCATGGTACAGTCGGTTGCACAGCATAACTATTGATCATGAGAAGGTACAACCATTTTTTTTTTTTTATTACTACTAGCTATGTTATAATGCAGTATTTGTTCCTAACTATTTTCTCAACTTACTGAAACACAAATAGTCAATATTATCTCCGTCCGACTAAGGCTCAAACTCACAACCTCTCATATGAAAGAACAACTTGGTGCATTAGATATAAGATTATAGAGAAGATAGAACCACTTAGAATCCCACATGCACTAAAATGACACATGCCCCCGTGACAAAATTTGTATGCTTTCTAAATTACAACTAAGAATATTTATGATTTTGGCTCTGTTTGGTAACATAGTTAGTTTGTCAGTTAATTTTGACTTGTTTAATTATTATTAGATGTTTGACTTAATTAAACAATCAATATGAGTGTTTGATTAATTAACTTTTTGTAACAATTTATTGCTTTAAAACGCTAAAATTTAAAAAATTGCTCAAAACAATTTATTGAGAAAGTCATTTTGCATGTAATAAACTATAGATAACATCTAATTTACCAAACATCTTTCTACAATCAGCTCATGCTATCAACTAATAAAATTCACTAACACAATCAACTAACAAAATTCACTAACCCAATCAACTAACAAGTATCAGGTAATTGCCCTGTTTGGTAAAAATTGCCTATAGGCTAATATTGACTTTTTTGACCACTATTAATGTTTGATTTAGTTAAAATATCAATACAAGTGTTTGGTTAATTAGCTTTTTGCAACTCTAAAATGCTAAAATTCAAAAAGCTACTCCAAGCAACTTTTTCAATTAACTTTTTCGAAAAAAAATTTATACCAAACAACTATCAGCTAACAGTTAATTTACCAAATATTTTTTACAATCAGCTAATGTTATCAACTAGTTATACCTTCCAATTAACACAATCAGCTATCAGCTAACAACTATTTGCGAAACACCCTTCATAATTTGCACCACAATGTTGAAGTGCCCATCCGGTTCGAGTGTGTGTGTCTGCTTCTCTGTCGTGTTTGGTTCAGTTCTGTTACTCAAAGCACCTGCATTTCCAACCACATGTGCTAACTGCTAAGGGCAGTCAGGTCATTTCACCAAACCCCAACGTCCATCTCTGAATTCCAGCCTGGAATTCAATGCTTCACAGACTCATCCCCTGCAACTCAGAAACTCCATTACTGAGCCCACCCACACATACTTCCAAAATTGGCCCCAATTATTTTTACAATTACTATTCAAACTTTCTGCACCCAACTCATCATGCAAAAAGCGCCCGAAAGGAATAGAATATGATGGGTATCCCAAATTCAATTTTTTTTTTTTTTTACTAATCCAGTTATACCAAATTTATATTAATTTTACAGTAGTAAAATATTGGATACTATACATTAAAAAAATTTATTTTCGTTTGATTACAGAATGTTTTTTAAAAGAATAATGAAAAAGATTTAAACTTTTTAACATTATAAAGTTGTTGACAGTTTTAAAAAGATTATTTGGATACTGGAAAGTTTTGAACATTTTAAAGATGTTATTTTTACAAGTAATCATAATTACTTCTTTTGCTACTTTCACCTCACTTCATTAATGCTTCCTTCTTCTTCCTCTAGTGCTGAAAGTCCTGTTATCTTTCATATCTAAACAACAGAAGTTTCCCAATATAGTATGCAAACATCACTGACCCAGCACCAGATGATGATACAAGAAAACCTCAAACCTCTCCTTAATGGCAAAATCTAAGCACACCCTTTGCTTCTTCCACTTTCTCATCATCACCATTTTCCTCGTTTCCTCCGCCACTTCAAGTTCAAATCTTTTTCCAGGTACTCCCATTTGCTAGAATACTTGTATTTCCAGTTTCTGGTGTGCTGTTTTTGTTCAAAGTTTCAATCTTTTCTGAATGTGTTGCAGAGAAAAAGGTTCAACAAGGTGAAGAAGAGCCGTATGTGGGGGTGAACATTGGCACAGATGTGAAGGACTTTCTGTCTCCAGCTGACTTAGTTTCTTTCCTGCAGTTGCAAAAGGTAACCCACATAAGGCTATACGATGCTGACCCAGAAATTCTCAAGGCACTTTCCAAGTCCAAGATTAGAGTTATTGTTAGTGTGCCCAACAATCAGCTTCTGGCCATAGGGTCCTCCAACGCCACGGCGGCGGCTTGGGTTGGCCGGAATGTGGCTGCTTATTACCCGGAGACACTCATCACAGCCATTGCAGTTGGGGATGAAGTGTTGACCACTGTCCCCAGTTCAGTCCCCTGTTAATGTCTGCCATTGAATCTCTGTACAGTGCTTTGGTGGCTGCAAATTTGCATACCCAGATCAAGATTTCAACCCAAGTGCTGCTTCCATTATCCTGGACCCATTTCCACCTTCCCAAGCTTCTTCAACCAGTCTCTCACCCCAGTTATTTCCCAATTGCTGAAGTTCTTGTCTAGAACTCAGTCTCCTTTGATGATGAATTTATATCCTTACTATGTATTTATGGAGAACAAGGGGGTTGTTCCTCTTGATAATTCACTTTTCAAGCCCTTGACGCCTTCCAAAGAAATGGTGGATCCTAATACTTTGCTGCACTATACCAATGTGCTTGATGCTATGATTGATTCTGTGTATTTTTCTATGAAGAATCTGAATGTTACAGATGTTGTGGTTCTGGTTACTGAGACTGGGTGGCCTTCCAAGGGTGATTCTAAGGAGCCCTATGCTACAATTGATAATGCTGATACTTATAATTCAAATATGATTAAGCATATTTATGATCGAACTGGGTCGCCTTTGCATCCAGAAATTACTTCCAGTGTGTACATATATGAGCTGTTCAACGAGGACTTGAGGTCACCACCGCTATCTGAGGCTATTGGGGGTTGTTTTATGGAAATTCAACACCAGTTTACTTGCTTCATGTGTCTGGCAGTGGTACATTCTTGGCTAATGATACAACTAACCAAACCTATTGCATAGCCATGGATGGTGTTGATAAGAAGACCTTGCAGGCTGCTTTGGATTGGGCTTGTGGGCAGGGAGAGCAAATTGCTCGGAAATTCAGCCAGGGGAGAGCTGTTATCAGCCTAGTGATGATGAAGAACCACGCTTCATATGCATTCGATAGCTACTACCAGAAGGCGGGGAAGGCTGTGGGTTCTTGTGATTTCAAGGGAGTGGCCATGATCACCACCTCTGATCCAAGTAAGTGCAGTAGTCCCAACCAAAAGTATTCAACTTTTCATTGCATTTTCAACAAAAAATTAGCTTACAGAATATTAAATTAGTTGTAATAATAATAATCTTGAAATAATAGTTGTAAATGGGATTCCTTTGTTTGTCCTAATCATTGTTATAATTAGGTGTCGTAGCTTTTGAGCTAGCTTAATTATGCTTAATTAGTTTGAAAGTTTAATGGCCTTTTTAGAGTGTGCTTCTCATACATGGAAGATCTGTGGTGCCCACTCCTTGGATATTTAAGCCTTTTTGAAATAGTGAATTTTGATCTCCTTTCCCAGATTCCCTACAGTAATATAGAGTTCCATCATTGTACAGATATAACCACTTACTTATGTTTATGATATTGTATATTAAGTGTATAATTTATCTGTTATTACCTATTCAAATCTTAGATATATAACCATCTTGATAGAGAATAAACTTTATAGCATGTCCTACTCACTTTAGCAAGGAAGTATGGGGCTCCACCAGTTGTTTGTTTTTACTTCAGTCTTACTGTGAATTCTCATCTGAGTTGTTTTTCCTTTGTGGGGAATTTATTGCAGGTCACGGGAGTTGTATGTTTCCTGGAAGGTGAGAAAGATTTCAGTGCTTTTTTTGTTGCTTCATTGTCCTTTTCTTTCTCGTTTCCCAATGCTAATTGGCATTTTGTATTTCTAGAGAATTCGCATCTTAATCATCAAGTGTTTGGTGGAGGTTTTTCTTGATTTATGACACTTGAAGTTTGGATTTTTGAAATTGAAGTCTGTAAATTTGTGTGGGTGCAGTAAGAAGATAATCAATACCAAAACAAGCCAGGTAGTGAACTCGACAAAAGCAAGTGGAGCGAGCACAATAAGATTGGCAACCATACATCACACCGGAATAAGTGTCTCTAATCAGGGCTTGCACGTTCTCTTGAGTCTTGCCTTCTGTTTGTTTTATTATCCATTTCATCCTTGACAAAAAGGTTCAGGTACGATAAATTGCTCTTTACTAATCTTCTTCTTTCCACCAAACTTTGTTTAATATGGCGTGGAGACTCATTACAGTATTTTATATAATATTTTGCAGAATGGCTGGCTTATATTATTCTTTTGGGCATCCACAAGGGTAGTTGGGAGGGGAATTTTTCCACGAGCTGTGCTTCATGGAATTCTCAAAAATCAATGCCATTATTATACCCATCATTCGTAGACCCCGAGAAGAGCTGAAGAAAGTGGGAGTCTTGAGCCTCATGGTATACCAGAGATGAACAAGTCTTATTGTGTCTTTGGCAAAGTTTTGTTGTATTTATTTATTTTTATTTCTTTTGAATGGCAATGAACTGAAGAAAGGTTAACTAGTAACTACTGCTGTTTTTTTTTTTTTTTTTTAATAATGCCGTCTTCAATTCAGAGGTTGTGCAGGAGAATCCAACCACTTCTGGGAGTGAGCTGAGGCTGCTCCATTGATTTTTAGTAGTTGTCTGAAGTTGCAGTTGATTAATGTAGGATGTTACATTTATTCAGTGTTGTCAGTTGCATTGTTGGGGCCTTATTTATGTGTACATTTGTCATTTCTGTTGCAGATGGTGCCATGCAAACAAAGCTTTCATATATAGTTTTCTGTAAAAAATTTACTATGGTCAAATGAAATTCAGACATCTAATCAACAAACCTTAACTGATGCTAATTTCATGCTTTGTAATTCCAGTTACTGGCTCAACTTCAGGTGCTTCTAGCTATTGATGTCTGTGTTCTGTCCCATAATCCATATTGTCTGTACCTGTCAAAACATTAGCCTTCACAACTGAAGTTTAAATAACTGAGAATTGAGTAAAGATGCTTACTTTTCAGTTTTCAGGGCAGTTCAGAAACCTTGCTTTCTATCTGCCAAGATCCTTAAGTTCTGGGAACCGATAAACAACGTATGTAAATCTAGCTGGTATGAGGGAACTGGAGAGAAACCTGTACTCGTGTTTTAGAAAGCGTTGTTACTTGTTACAACAATACCTAAGATGTTACTGTCAAAGCAGCAGATTTGAATTCATAGGATTGTCAGTATATTTTCAATGCGGAGATGATGTTACTAGTATCATCAGCAACTACAAAAACAGATCTTTGAAATCTTACTTTTCGAGTCTCAGCTTGAAAGCCATTCTAGTTTGAGAAAGATCAAAGGCGGGGCATCCGGGTGGACGTTCGTATATTGCTTAGCAGTAGAACCCAGAATCTCCATGCCTCAATATATACCTGAGAAACAAGAACACTGTGAGTTGATAACTTAAGCAAGAATGCTATGATGTCTTGAAAACATTATGTGTAGTTCAAGAAACTGTCAGGAAATTACAGTTACCCTCTGTTCATTTCACTTGAACTGAGGTCAAGCAGATTGTCCACTCCACCATACTTTATGATGGTTAATAATACATCTGGTTTCATTATTTGAGCTAGTGGGCAGATTCCTTTTGCGCGGTCCTGTCCGCTGAACCAACCTTTTGGGAGAGGAAATCTCCTTATGAGTGAACAAGCACAAATTAAATAAATTTTTCTTTTGACACGAGGATGTTATAATTGGTTAATTTTCTAATTTAATGGCTTTGCTAAGTCAAGAAAAATGTTAACATTTTCCAAATTTTGGGTATCATATCTCATATCTGCCACAACATCACCTTTTTAAAAGAGATGCAAAATTATATACACATGTTTATCTTTAAGGTACCAAGAAAACATCTCATCTTCTTAACAAGTATTTGTACTTGCAAAAGCAATCTAACCTCTAATGAGTTCCACAGATCATATTCGTCCCCTCCAATATAAAACAAGCGATGATTCCCTCCATTATTACGAACACCTGCAATTAATTCTTGTCTGATCTAAAAACATAAAACAAAGTAGTAATTAATGATAATATGATTATTTAAGAAGTCAATGACATTTGCACGTGATGAGGCCACAAGCTGCGTGAGATTGCCGGTGGCGGGGCTATGTGTTTGCTCTGGCGCTCTGCCATGCCAACCTTACAGTTCACATGCAATACCCACACTCCATCTTTCTCAGTCTGCTTCAATCCCTTCTTCTCTCTTATATGTACTGAAGAGAAGAAAACAAATTGAAGAAAAATACATACACGATTGGAAACAGAATGAGGGAGTACAGTAGTGTGTGTTCTCTCATTCTTGCTGTGTTGATATTGTATCTGCCCATAAATGGTGTATATGGGGGCAACCCTTACAGATATTACACCTGGAAAATCACTTATGGTGACATTTACCCTTTGGGTGTCAAGCAAAGGGTACTCCAGCTTCTCTACTCTCTGTCTCTTGTTCATTTCTCAAAGTTCTTTTTTTTGTTGGTTTTCTTGAAATGTGGTTGAAGATGGGAAGTGGGTGTTGTTTTTTTTTCAGCAATCTTGATAAATGGGCAATTCCCAGGGCCACAGATTGATTGTGTTACCAATGATAATTTGATTATCAACGTCTACAACTACCTGAATGAGCCATTTCTGCTTTCTGGTAAGATTTGATTCTAGTGATTAAAGTCTTTGCTTTGGAAAAATGTAATCTTTTTTTTATGCTAAAGCAAAGGGGAGAAGTCAATAGAACCATGCACAGTTGACATCTAATGCAGATCTGTTCTGTGCTTAGCCTCTTAATCTTTGATTTTCCAGATGCCAATAACATATATACATATATTCTTACTTAAATGTCCAGTTTACTATATACATAAAAGTGCATTTCTAGATTTCTAGATTTCTAGATAATAGAGTTATCAGTCTTGATTAGCTGAAGTGAACTTTTTTATTTTAAAAAGAAGCTAAAATTTGGCCAAAAAAACTCTTACTCCATATTCATCTGAATGGCATATATTATACAGCATCAGATCACTCTAAACTGTATTGTGATCAGTAATAATGTAGATTAAAATTGTGTTCATTCTCTCAGAGTCTAATTTAAGCATTTATGTAACTTGTGAACTGCTGCAGATCACTCATGTAGATTTTCTGGAAAACTTAAGATCTAAAACTAAGAAAGGTCCCCCATTCAAAAGTCAAGTGACTTTTGCAAATCTTGAAATGTCTTCCTTTTTCCTTTGCATTTTGAGACTTTGGGGTGGGGGGGTGGGATAGAGACCAATAGGAGTGGGAGGTTAATTCTTTGGATACTAATCCATGTGGTTAGGTATTGATGTTGGATCTTAAAACTATATTCAGTTTTTTATTATTATTATTATTTTGTTTTTGGACAACATGAATGTATGGTTTCAAGACAGGGCTTATACTGCATGTGCTTCATCTCCAGATTTCTGACACATGAATTCTTTTTACTGCTCTCGGTTTTTTTTTTTTTTTTTTTTTTTTTGAAAAACTCTCGGTTTTTGTTTGTATAGTTTAATTCTTCCAACACATTAGGACAGCTGGATGGAGAGTGTGTGGTGTCCTTTGCATTCAATAATTCAACTACTGCAGTCCTCTTACATTATTGAGAAAAAAATGAAGATTGAAGAATATACTCGACTGTAAAAAAGGCAATAGAAATGTAGTTATGGCTGCTTCATCCGTTTAGTTCTAGGATTCGTTACTAAAATGTATACTAGTCGGACATAATGAGCGCAGTTTTAGTACAAGAAACCATATTGTCTCGACAGTTGACTTATGTAAAGATAATTTCAGGAATGGATTACAGCAAAGAAGGAATTCATGGCAGGATGGGGTTTATGGTACCACCTGTCCCATTCCTCCTAGGAAAAACTCACTTATATGCTCCAAGCGAAAGACCAGATAGGTAGCTATTTCTACTTCCCATCCCTCCGAATGCACAAGGCTGCTGGAGGTACGGTGCCATAAGAATCTACAGTCGTCTCTCATCCCTGTACCCTTCGCTCCTCCTGCTCGCGATTTTACTGTTTTAGCCGGAGACTGGTCCAAGAGAAGTTACAGGGTGAGGCACATACGAGAACTAATGGTTTATTCATTTTGTTATCCACATTCTGTATTTTCCTTGAATTGAATGTTATCTGTGACGTTTGCAGCAACTCGAGTATATCTTGGACAGCGGTCATAATCTCCCGTTACCCGATGGACTTTTAATCAATGGTCGTGGCTGGAATGGCTACACGTTTACTGTTGATCCAGGTCGGACATACAGATTCAGAATATCAAATGTTGGGATTTCTACGTCGATTAACTTCAGAATCCAAGGACACAAATTGAAGCTGGTAGAGGTTGAAGGATCACACACTGTGCAAAGTACATTCACCAATCTCGACATCCATTTAGGCCAATCGTACTCGGTTTTAGTCACAGCAGACCAGCAGCCGAAGGATTACTATGTTGTAGTTTCGTCGCGTTTCACCTCTCGTGTACTCACCACAACAGCTGTTCTCCACTACAGCAATTCATTTACGAGAGTCTCGGGGCCTCCCCCGGGAGGGCCTACTACTCAGATTAATGGTCCTTGTTCCAGGGAAGATCTCTAAGGTAATTTCAATTCTCTTCTTAAAGTGGTCTGTTGTCAAGAATCAAACTTCATGTCTTAAAAATAAAAATTGTGAGAGCAGGAGGAATCTGACAGCGAGGTGGACCAAGACCGAATCCTCAAGGCTCTTACCATTATGGAATGATAAAACCGCTAGGACGATCATGCTTGCCAACTCTGCTCCTTACATAAATGGCAAGCAGAGGTATGCTGTGAATGGTGTCTCGTTTGTGAATCCAGACACCCCTTTAAAGCTAGCAGATTACTTCAAAATCGGGGGAGTCTTCAACCTCGGAAGCATCCCTGACTCACCGAGATGGGGATCTGCCTATCTTGCAACCTCGGTTATGGATGCTAACTACAGATCTTTCGTGGAAATCGTGTTCCAAAACTGGGAGGACACTGTCCAGTCCTGGCATATCGATGGATATGTCTTTCTTTGTCGTCGGGTAAACTTCACTTGATCACTTCACTCCTCCCAATAACTAACAACAAATTAAATCAACCCATATAATCTGTGTCTGTATCTGAAATCCCAGAATGGATGGTGGACAGTGGACTGAAGCAAGCAGAACGCGTTACAACTTGAGAGACACAGTTGCCCGATGCACTGTCCAGGTTCGTTAAGAAATTCGTAATACTTATGTAGTAGTCAGTGTCACGTTTGGATGACAGGATGCTGGACTCGACTCTCTGATCGAACTGTTGCCCAATTATGAAGTGTGTTTGATAACATTTTCAGGTGTACCCAAGATCATGGACTGCTATCTATATGGCACTGGACAATGTGGGAATGTGGAACATAAGGTCTGAGAACTGGGCAAGGCAGTATTTGGGACAGCAATTCTACCTCAGAGTTTACACTTCTACAAACTCATATAGGGATGAGCTTCCAATCCCCAAGAATGCTCTTCTCTGCGGTCGAGCAAGAGGACGCCATACCAGACCACTTTAGATCGAACCAGAAAAACGTACTTGAGTCTGTCACGATAGTGTGACCGGGGAAATGCCATCTACAGCAAGAGAAGAAAGCCAGAAAATATGTTAGGGGAGCTCAACTCGAGCTACAATATAATTCTTTGTAATTTTTCATGATGCTTTGGTGGAAGCTATAACAACAAATAATTTGTGAACACAATATTTAATTCTGGAATAAATAATTCTTTTGTCACTTAATTTAAAAAAATTACTATTTAATTGTTCATTTAATTACTCATAATAAATTATGTGTATTATGAACCTGAATTATGTTCATAATGCATAAAATTCATATTTATAATACACATAATTCATGTTCATTATATCGCGTTTATGTGTATGTGTATTATGAAATTAAATTTTGTATATTGAATCCACGATATAATTTGCCCTTGCAACTAGGGTGAATGTAGACACCCTAATGCACCTCAACCCATTATTATTTTTACTATTTAATTCATTATATTTTTGTCAAATTATTAGCGAATTCGCTTGCCAACATTTTTAAAACGTTACTCAATTGTTAGTTCCAACAATGCATTAATTATTTACTTAATATAAAATACAAATTATAATGATAATAAATCATTAATATTTATTTTGAAAAGTACACAACATTAGAAGTAATAATAACAGTATGATACTTTATTAGTTGTCTTTACCGGAAAGTAATTACTCCGTAATAAATTAGTTTTGACTAAAACTTTTTCTTAATGTGACAGATTATAAAATGAATGTTAATCGTTAAATAGGGTTCATGTTATACTACATAATCACATTATAATGCTTATATACTACCTGATTCATGTTATTACATAATCATCATTGTGATGTTTACATTACAATATTACATGTCTTTATTCGATTTCAAATATGTGTCATTTCTTTTTCTTTTTTTTTCTAAAGAAATTTTAAATTTCCAAAATATGCCTTCGAATTTAAGTTTTAATCAAGAGTTTCATTCTTTAAAATTTTTAAAATGTTAAATTTGAAACTATAACGTCGAACTGTTCACTTTATTATATAATATTACTCATTCTTGTTGTGTTCTTTAGCGATAAGTGACAATATGGATAACACATTTCTCTTGCATCAATATGAAATGGGCATGAATTTAATGGTCTTAGCAATGTAATTAGTAGTAATTGTCATAATAACACATGGGGACGAGTCACATCAAATTTGAAATTAACCGTGAATTTGTAATGATTAATATTGTTTAAAATAATGTTCTCTGTCCCATTTATCTGTCCTACTCACTATTTAGGTTTCAAATAAACTTTTTTTCTTTGTTTATTTTCTTTAGTATTTTATTTATTTTTAAATTTGATTTTTTTTTTTGTTTAATGGTACTTTTAGTGTAGTTTCTAAATATATAAATTTTGTATACTAATACTAAACTTAATATTATGAAAAATTAAATTAAAAATAATTTCAGTCAAACTTCGTTAATCGAATCAGACACATAAAATAAAACGAATGGAGTAATAAATAAGGGTATCTTGAACACCTTATGATACTTATGTGGATCCTATGTTACTATGTAGTATGTACTAATTGTAAGTCTTATCACTCTTATGTGGGTCCTATGTGCTAATTGTGGGTCTTATCACGCTTATGTGGACCCTATATAATTGTGCACGATCCAATGTAGCCTTCAATGAGGTGATGAGTCCAACAAGCATTCTTCATGCACTCTCTATGTGTGTAACCTTACTCACGAAATGCATGTATGTATATCTTTCTTTTTTACATTTTAATTATTTTTTACTTTTAAAAGAAACATTATCATGTTATTATTATTCCAAAAGGCTGAATCCCAACCCTAAGGGCCCCGCACACCCTAGCCCGACAGAGCATTTGGGATGATGTAAATCATGGTGACTCAACTGAACATGAACCATAGGGGCTGACCGGTGCTCACAACGCACAAGAAGCCCCCCTCACTTTGAGAGGTTGCTCCCACACTGTCGCTGGTGAGACTCGATCCCTGGTCATTATCATGTTATTATTGCATATAGAAAATGCATGGTTTTCCTCCTAAAACTCCTTCTGACATAGCTCATAATTATTTGGTGTCATGAATTTGTTGACATCAGTAACTTGTCATCAAAGATTAAATCATTTAATAAAAAATTATCACGTTAGGAGAGGAGATCATGCAGCTTACTACTTACATGCATGCATCCCTCACTCATTATGTATCTATGTTGCCTATTTAAACTCTTCACTTCTTGCGAATTGACCACAAAGGTCTTCATCAAGTCTTAAACCTAGCTCCCTCCTCAACTCTACTAATAGTTTAGTTAGCCATCTTCACTTAAAAGAGTTAACGTCTTGACAAAAAACCTCTTTAGTCTTCATTCATGAAATTCATCCAATTGAGATATTCCATGGTGGATGACCAATCTTTGTCCATTGAACTCATCTTTAATTTGTGACTCGTTTGGTGAAAATCATAATAGATCTTATAGGATTGAACTTTGTGAGAAATTACAACACCTTCAATTTAAAGGGAGCGTCGATCTTCATCACCTCTTCTTCAATGTAGCTGAATAACTTGGAGGGAGAAAAGGTAATCAATTTTATGCACATAAATTTATTTCTCATCTTCAATTGTTTCATAGATCAAATTCTCGATTTTAAGGACTGAAAATAATTATACGGTAAATTTTGAAAAATGTAACATATCTTTTGTTAATATCACCTTTATATGGAAAGTTTTCAATGGACGGCTAGTTTCTATTTGACATTATATTCTATCAAATCAATCTTCATCCATTTAGCTCATCTTTGTGACGTTAGATGAAAATCATAATAGATTTTATGGGATTATTTTTGAGAAATCGGAACACCATCAATTTGATCAAGTGGAGTGCCAATCTCCATCACCGCTTCTTCAATTTAGTTGAAAGACTTGGAAGAAAGAAAGGTAATAAATTTTATTAACATAAATTTATTTATCATCTTCTATTATTTCATAGATGGGTTATTTAATGCTGGTAAAATTGAGGAGGATAATGTATGGTCTTTTTTGTTAATATCACCTTTATATGAAAAAGCTTTTCAATGAACCGAGTTTTCATTTGTCATTATAACCCATCAAATTAATAATGGAAAGCATTAATTAAATAGAGGATGCTTCTTAAAAAAAGAATATAAAAAATAACGTTAAAATACTATTTGAATACACACACAAAAATAATGTATGTATATATACTCGATTTATTTTTCACAAAATAAAAGGAGGGAAATATTTTTGCAATATGTAACAAATACAAACAAAGCCTTCTTCTCAAATTTTGTGCTTAAATTTGTTTGAAATTTGTCATTCTTTTTTTTGTTACTTACATTATTTTTGTGAAATTTGACTGACAATTTAATCAGAGTGACCAAAATTGATAAAAATTGTATAGTCAATATACTAAATTGACACTTTTAAAAGTCGGGTGCTGAAATTAACAAAACTCATATAGTCATATGATCAAAATTGAAATTTCTTCCTTCATAATATAATGATTTCATTTTGGACTAAGGTCCACCAAGCCTAGACCCCTGGTCCATGATATAACATTTGAGTCTTCAAAATATTGATCAATTGTAATATTGAAAAGGAGGTGGGACCAACGACGCCAACTCATCCCACCCTATTTTAAGAATAAATTAAGTTGTAAATTTAGTGACACGTTAATAAGAGGTAGCAAAAAAGAATTAGTTCATAATTTTAATAGTATACGATTATATCAGCCCACTTTAAATAAATACGGAGTAAATAAATAAAGTAAATGCTAATTGACTAATTGAGGAAATTCATTTTAAAATGAATGAATGCAGTGAACCTTGAAAAGTAATTATTGATTTTATGAATCTTTGGATATTATGTGCATGCATTGTTTTCACGAAAATGTGCATGCATTATCTATTTATTAGTAATTATATGTTTTCTGCATATAAAATAAATATATATAGTTTTTTAATTTGGTAAGCTAGCTAGTTTCTATGTTGTTATCATATGAAAGAGTAACTCTTACAATATTCGTATTATGATAAATTTTCACATCTTGCTATGTTATTTTATGTTAAAAATTAGTAGTGAGTTTTGCTTGTCAATCCATGCCTCAAGATAGTTAGGTTGGATGAGTTTTTCTTGACTCGTCAAAATGGCTAACCATGGCCGACCAGTCCACCTCACCAACTAATTCTGACAATTTAGACTCATTGTTAGTTCCAACCATGTATATATTAATTATATTTTCGGCACTTATAACAAAAGATAATAAAACAAATGTAGGAAACATACATTATTAACAATATAATAGTAATAATCCTTGCATGGCAGCTCAACTGGTCACAGAGGGTTAAACTTTTGAATGATGACTAGGGATTGAGTCTCACCAACGGCAGTGTTGTGGTTAATAAATTTAACTATTAAATTCAATTATAATGTCATGTGTTGTTTGTTTCAAGAGATGTGAAATTTTATTAAGTAATATTCAAATTTCAATTTTATTTTTCATGGGGGGGTGTTTCATATTTGTGGTTATTTTCTTTGATACTCCAATTATAAGAAAATATATGGTGACGCTTCTTAAAATGACTAGGATGATGAGAAATTATTATATTAACAGTGATGGATTACAGAGTACATGACGTACGTGTGTGTGTGTGTGTTATATATATATATATATATATATATATATATTATATAATATATATATAGTATTTATATAAGAGGACATGGGAGATAGGATTGAGAATCATAAGCAGACTCAAATACATAGATAAGTCTTAATATCCTCAAGCACAGGGTACAAATGTGACATAAATGTCTTAAAAAAAGAAAACCTAAGACGACTAAAGCTTTTGTAAATATCAGCAATTGATCTTTAGTGAAGATAAAATTGACTTGAGTTTCTCCATGGCAATAATAACTCACAAGAGTTGGATCACTGTATTGTCCATCACCAGAATGTCATCAACATAGACAAGAAGATCAGATAAACATGAGTACAATTCTGGGAGTAATAAAATAGTGACACATTTGTTTTCGATGTCTGGAATTCAACGGACAATGGAAATGCATGAAGGCGGTTAAACCAAACTCTTAGGGTTTGTTTCAACCATACAAGGATCTCTTCAACAAATAGACATAATTAGGAAATTGAGCATTCTCAAATAGATAGAGTACTCCTAATAAATAAGCTTACAATGTTGCATTGGTATGTTATTTTATTTTTTTAAAACATTATTAGTCAGTTTTTTTGTCAACTCATGACTCGATCGAGATGGGTTGGATTGAGTTGAGTTTTTTCTTGACTCGCCAAAATGCTAACCACGGCGTGACTCAGACTAATTCCTAACGAATTTTGACAATTTTAGACTTGATTGTGATCAATTCCAATTAATATAAAACCGTCGAAACAGTCCAGAAGTTGAGGATGACCAAAATTCACCAACTAATTCTGACAATTTTAGACTCATTGTTAATTCTAACCCTGCAATAATGATTTTTTAATTAGGCACTGATAACCAGGATAATAAAATATAAACAAAAAGTAGGCAACTATCATTAACAATGTAATATCATTGCTGCTTGAGAGTTGACTTTTAATTTACCGGAAAATAGTAAAGCCAGTCTTATGAGAATGGAATTTTGTTTACGTTATTGGTGTTCTGTTTGATGAATTCCATGCACCAGCTTTTACGGTTGAGCTCCAGTTAGCAGATGCAGAATTACAAAATTGAATTTGGATTTAGTACATACACATTTAATTAGAAAAGGCATCCGATCGATCTAATCTGACAGACATACTATGTTGTTGGGTCTGATCGATCCGCCTATTTAAGGGTCGTCGCTGTGGTGAAGTTGCCTCACTCCTCTTCTTCACTGCACACTTGTTCTGCTCCCAAATCCGCCATTGTTATTCTCTGATCTTTCTTGAGAGCTTAGCTTAGCTTCCATGGCTGAAAACTTTTTTCCTTCATCCTCTTCCTCTTCCCTTTTTCGTTCAAGGAACCATTATTGAAGGTGGGCAGTCTTCTCCGGTCCTCAAAACCCTACTGAAACCAGGCTGATTTATCCACCTCGGTTCAAGTGGACTCCTGATCTTCATCGTCGCTTCTTGGAGGCTGTTCAATTTCTTGGAGGACTGGAATGTATGTAACCATTTCCCTTCACCACCTTTAATTCAATTTAATTATTTTGGGTTTTTAATTTGATTGATCGTTGCATGAGGTGCACTCCTAGAGCAATTCTTGAAGTCATGGATGAAAAGGAGCTAACCCTAAATCGGGTTAGGAGCCACCTCCAGATTCACGCGCAACTGTTTCGATCCGGAGCAACTGGCCATAGGTATGTATAATATGTTACTTCATTCCATGGAAAGTGTTTAGATTAATTTGCTAAGAAATTAAATTTAAGATTCTTCTAAATATATATATATATATATATGTTTTTAATTCTTGTTCAAGAAATTCAAGGTGCATTAGCTCAGCTGGCGTGGGCGGCCACCTTCCCTATCCGTACGGTTACCGCCGCTGTATAGCGCTCCTCCTCCGCCTCCGGCGGCGCTATACTCACTACCGTTATGGCCACAGCTGCCGTCACCACCTGCAAGACTATACATTGGCCCAGTGGGGCCGATGCCCCCCACCATTCCACCCTCAATGAGGTAATTACTATACGATGATGATTTCTAAAAATTTGAGTGTTTTTTTTTTTAGCATTACTAACATTATTTTACCGGAATAAATGGTGGGACAGGATGATAGAATACTCAGCCCCGGCGCCCAAAACTATCATCTTCAAGAAGTTGTTTCCTAAGGGCAGACCGGTGCCGGTAAATAACAACAAATTCAATTCACTATATATTAAACTATTTAATGACCAAAAACCAATAAATTTTAATTTGTTTGGTTTACTTTCTTGAATAACGCATGCATATATTCTTGATTTACATTTGTTGAACAGATTGATGTTGAGGAGACACCAGAATTGATGATGGCTGGTGATCATATAACCCAAGACCATCTTCCTCAGCTGCAAGGGACGAGGGTCAAGACGATGACCCTCTTGATCTCACGCTCTCCATCAGACCTCCAGCTGTCGATGATCTAATCTGATGCTTCCAGGCGCCTGAATTTCTTTTCCTGTATATATTTACCCTAATTATATATGTACATATAATTAACTTGCATTAGGGGCTTTCAATTGTATGTATATATATGTAGCCAGCTGTTTTTGTGTTGTAGTGCATGTAATTGTATATTCCATCTGTATTTGTGATTTAAAGACAATTATATTAGAGCTGCATTGGGAAGTTATGATTAATGCATATATGATTTAAGTTTGAAAACTATATATATTGGAATATTTTTACTCATAAGTTGTCCAAAAATTACACAATTTATGCACAAGAAGTTAAAGTAAAATTCAAAATTAACACACAGGTTCCTTAATTGAACCTGACAATTAAGTCAAACATTAAACAAGGTTTAGTTTTCGTAATTGAATTTAATGTTTTAACACCCTAAGATCCTCATAATTTTAAGAAAATATGATGTTATTCTTGAGATGTCTAACAAGATTACCCAAACGCATAATCCAACCAATTATTATTTGCATACAAATAAACATCAAACTAGTAACTCAAGGTTGCAATAAGCTAAGTAATATATATAAACAAATTACATGAAACAAAACGTTTCTAAAAGTCATATTGTAACATTCACACAAATATATCTTACTTGAGGAATAATCATAATTAGGTTGGTCATGAAGTTGAGATGCTGGGAGATTTTGATTGAATATAGTTGGCATTTGCATGATGTTACAGATTGAGTCTAATGCATGCAAGAATTAAATTATGTTGTTCCTAACTTTCACCTTCATGTATCAGATTTACAGTGTGGAATTCATCTATATAAAGATCAGCGAAATATCCGATCATGCAACATTCTCATCCAAACTTTTCAATTCCAAGAAGTCATGGAAATGGCGACTAAAGTTCTCGTTTTAATCCTGGCCGGAGCCCTTGTTTGTGCCGCAAATGCTAGTCCGGGCAGTGAGGGATTCGAGAAGAAGGTATCGATGAGGAACAGAAAACTTTCTTCCACTACAAATATGGGTTTCCTCCCTTCTTCGGGAATGTAGGTGGTGGAGGAGGAGGATCTGGGTTCGCCGGAGGGCCGAGTTTCACCGGAGGTCTTGGTGGCGGTATGAGCGGCAGTGGCGGTATGGGCGGTGGCGGGGGGTTTCCTACCCTAGACATCGGCGGTGGTGGTGCATCGGGTTTTGAACCCGGATCCGTGGGTGGGTTCGGGTCTAGCTTCGGAGGAGGGTTTGGCGGTGGTTCCTCGGGTTTCGGTGCTGGACCTGGGTTTGGCCTTCCCGGTGGTGGCTCATCTGGCTTTGAAGCCGGAGTAGGTGGAACGAAATGGGGTCTAACTATGGAGGGTTTTCTGGAGGCTCATCATCGCCGTTTGACGCTATAGGTGGAGGTCCCGCAGGCCCATTTGGGACTAGACTTGATGCTGGCCCTGGCCGAGTCGAGTCAGGTGCCGGCGCCGGAGGCAGCAATGCCGGTAGTAGTGTGCCCCCTGCGGAAATTATTGGCAACGGCGTGTAGCTATATGATCTTCAATTCGTCTCTATGTGCCTTTTCTAATTTCATCACAACTATGTACTAATTAACAATTGCATTAGGACTATTAGGGCTTATAGCTTATTTTTAGGTAAAAATAGGTTATACACTCTATTTAGTAAAATATAGGAACTTTAAAATAATAATTTATTTTAAAATGCTATCTTAAGTAGCGTTTTAAAATATGTTACTGTCTTTTTTATAACTTTTTTTCCCTTTTTATTTATAGTAATTTACAAGAATGACAGTGCCTACCTTTCATTAATTAAAATTAATATATTGTTTGGTAAAATATTAGTTTATCAGTCAATTTTTGTTTATTTGACCACTATTAATTGTTTGATTTGATTAAAAATCAACTTCAAAATGTTAAAATTCAAAAAGTTGCTCGAAGCAACTTTTTCAATTAACTTTTTGAAAAAAGAAATTATATCAAACAGCTTATCGGCTAACAACTATTTTACTAAACACCTTTCTACAACCAGTTAATGTTATCAACTAGTTATATCATCTAATTAACTCAATCAACTAACAATGATTTACCAAACAGAACCTATGCCATTTTACACTTATAAACTAATTCAGTAATTAATTTTACTAAACATTTTAATTTCAATTAATTAACTTTTCAACTAACAAGCCAAACGAACAAAGCCTATAACTATATGTAAGTAGCATTTTGTGTTTGTAGTGTAATTATTCGATCTTTATTTATGATTTTAAGACAATTAGTGCTTGGGAAGTTATGATGAATGCATGAATTAATTAAATTCAAAACTACATACATTGAAATAATGTTGCTCATAAGTTGTCTTAAAGTTGCACACTTCATGCAAGCCAGGGTAAGTTAAAGTAAACCCCTAAACTAACACAAAATTGTATTCGTTCCTCATTTATGTATAATCTAAAGTTCCTTAATTATATTAACCAAACAGTCAAGTCAAACATTAAACTAATAAGGTTATCCTAATTGGATTAAAGTTTTTAAATCATACAAGATCACATATATCTTAACACCCTAAGATCCTCACATTTTGAAGAAAAGATGTTATTCTTTGAGATGTTTAACAAGATTGGCCAAATGCATAATCCAACCAATTATTAGTTTGCACACAAATAAACATCAAACTAGTAACTCAAGTTCCAATAAGTAATGTAGAAGAAGACCGGTGTTTGAACTCATTGGCTAGAACGGAAGTGAGATGAAATGTTTCACTTAAAAAAGTTCTATTTAAAAGTTTGAGACTTGCCTTATATAGGCTACATAAAATGTGCACTAGAATAGAAAATATTCCTAACATATTCTAATATTCTAATATTACAGTTATAAATTATAATACAAGAAAACATAACTTTATAAGAAATAAGGTCTTTTTTCTATACAAGAAAAGTAAGTAAAGAACTAAGGAAAAAAAACAATGAAAACAAATAACATGAAACAAAACCGTTTCTAAAAGTCATATTATTGTAACAACATTATATTCACACAAATCATGCATGTTGGCCTAAAATGTGAGAGAGTAATTAATCTGTGACATATATAGTAATTTGTAGCTATGGAAGCTAGCCCATCTTAGTTGAGGAATAATTATATTGGCATATATAATTAGGTTGGTCATGAAGTTTAGATGCTGGGAGTTCTTGATTGAATATAGCTGGGCACCTGCATAATGTTAAAGATGGACTATAATGCATGCATGCAAGAATCTCTAAATTATGTTGTTCCTAACTTTCACCTTCATGTATCAGATTTATTTACAGTTTGGAAATCATCTATATAAAGATCAGGGAAATAGCCAATGATGCAATATTCTCATCCCAAATCATTTCAATTTCAACAAGTCGTCACTGCAAATGGCGACTAAAGTTCTCCTGTTAATCCTCGCCGGAGCCCTTGTTTGTGCCGCAAATGCTAGTCCGGCCAGTGAAGGAATGGAGAAGAAAGGTGTTGATGATGATCAGAAAACTTTCTTCCACTACAAATATGGGTTTCCTCCCTACTTCGGCGGTGGAGGAGGAGGATCTGGGTTCGGCGGAGGGCCGGGTTTTCTTGGCGGCGGGGGTTTCCTACCCCAGACATCGGCGGTGGTGGATCGGGTTTTGATCAACCCGGGGCCGGGGGTGGGTTCGGGTCTAGCTTCGGAGGAGGGTATGGCGGTGGTTCCTCGGGTTTCGGTGCTGGACCTGGGTTTGGCCTTCCCGGTGGCGCATCTGGCTACGACGCCGGAGGTGGAAGCGGTATTGGGTCTGGCTATGGAGGCTTTCCTGTTGGCTCATCACCGTTTGGATCGATAGGTGGAGGTCCCGGAGGCCCATTTGGGACTAGACTTGATGCTGGCCTTGGCGGAGGCGGGTCAGCCGCCGACGCCGGAGGGAGCAACGCCGGTAGTAGTGTGCCCCTGCAGAAATTATCAGCAACGGCGCGTAGCTATCTGATAAGATGAAAACAAAACAAAACAAATAAGATGAAAGAATATAATTAATTAATTAGTAGCAATAATAAGAAAAAAATAAAAATAAAAAACAAAAACAAAAACGTTTGGTTTATTCCCTTTTCAATGTTACGTCTCTTTAGGTTTAATTATTATTAGCTTAATTACATCGAAGAAAATGTGTACTCTGATATTTGTTTTAATTTAATAATATCACACTTCCTTGCCTATGTTACAATTCACAAATGACTTCTATCTTACTCATAATTTATCATTTGAGTATCAAGTAGTCTTTGTAATTTCGACTCTATTACAAAGTAGTATCTATTCAATATACTTTTTTCAATTGTTGTAGTCCAACGAGTAAATATCCCACCATCAGAAAGAATCGTCACAGAAGTATCAATTGAGCATAAGATACTTGGCAAGATTAATTAGTTAAAGTGTTAATAGAAGCATTATGAATATTCCAACGGGTTTAATTATAGTATATATATTGCAATAAGAGAATTGCGATTTAATTTAAAAGTGTTATCTCAACTAAAATTTTGGCAGAGAATAGTAATTTTGATTTCTCATACCTTATAGGGTGTTAAAACTCTCTATTTATACACTGGTAAATTTGTCTCAGTAATAAGAAATTAGAGAAGAATTGTTTCAAAACAAATTTAAACAAAAAATAAAAATAAAAAATAATTAGAGAAGAATATAGCCTAAAACGGACGATATATAGGTTCAACTAATTTGTGTACATTGCTCCATTTTCTTTGTTGTTGTATGAATATTTGTTTGTTTGGGTGTTATGCATTGTCTGCAGTTCTAATTTTTTTTTTTTTTTTCTATCTTTAGATCAAATGTCACAATGGGCTTATAAAGTTAAAGTTCGTATGATCTTGTAATTGGGTCATTGGAACTTATAACAAAAGCCACATAAATTTAATTGTAATAATTTTTTTTACCTGCACGGGTTTAGTTCAATGGTTTAGTGGGCAATATTTAAAGTTCGAACCTTGGCAGCAATGTAGAAATTATGTCCAAAGTGAACAGATTCATACTATTTTATAAAAATTATGAGTGTGTCAAAAAAAATAAATCCATCTAATCATTAATCAATTTCCTTTGACTTTATATTTTTGGCATTAAAATTCTATCTCCACATCCCACAATCATATATTTAACTGTTCATATACGTTTGACTTTAACGAAAATGGTAATACGTTGTTGTAGACTTGTAGTTGTGGGTTGGAAATAATGTTTCATAATGTGAACAGGACCAGAGTTTACCGGGATTGGATGTGGTCATAAAAATGAGGCTTCAAACTTATCAAATACGCGGATCCGTAGATTATTATCAATTGACTCCTATTTATTCTTAAAATACAATAAACTTTTTTTTTTCATAACATTATATTTAGCATTATTATTTATATCAGTCAAAACACATTTTGCAATCTCAGCTACAAAAGATTTATTGAATTGATTTAATTATATGTGAATATCATTATATAATATAAACAAAAATATATATTTTTTCTTTTTAATTTTACCTTTTAATGAAATTGATCATATTGTTAGCTTGGTAACCATAAATTTAAAATTCGACCCCTCCTGAATTATGGATAACAAACATAGGCAAAGTTCACCTAATGAACATATTTATTACGGAGTAAGATTCATAATTGGTTGGGATAATTTGGCTTAGTAAATCGTGTGTACCTAACACTTGTTTGACTTTGTGAAATAGTAATATATGATTCATATGGTATATACATTCT
This sequence comes from Ipomoea purpurea, assembly GCA_009835305.1. Classification (NCBI taxonomy): domain Eukaryota; kingdom Viridiplantae; phylum Streptophyta; class Magnoliopsida; order Solanales; family Convolvulaceae; genus Ipomoea; species Ipomoea purpurea. The sequence continues at coordinate 31,637 of VALG01006856.1, forward strand.
TAGATGTACAATAGCTAGTTGTTGTTGGTCTCCAAGCAACTAGTTATGTTGATTGGGTCTTATGGTAGTTGGGAAATTATGGGTTCGTACATGATGGATCGATCAAAATACACTTAGCTAGATCGAGTTTTAAATCATAATTAATGGATGATTAATGGCAGCATGAAACATTATTGTACAGTGCAGTGTTACCAACAAAAAGGCATTTTTTTTTTGCCCTCAAGGCCGCATATTAGCCGTATCTTAATCCGACATAATAGTGGAATGATAAAATCATAGTGATTCAGTCGTCGATCAAGTGAAAGGATCAGTGTTTGGAATCTACAAAAGAGCCTGTTATATTGTTTCAGTCTAAGTAGATAAATTTGGCTTTGGATTTCACGCTGCAATCTGCATATACACAGCTGATGAGCTCAGAATCTGAGGCGTATATTTCTTACATGCTTGTAACAATATTTTTTTTATATAAATAATACGAGTATTCATATTTTAGATGCCATATGTTTCATATTGAATTCACGTGAAAAATAATTTATTGCTTAATTATTCCATAGCATATAAAAATTCGAATCAACACGTAATCTTATGCTGGCGGATCATATATAATTGCATATATGGGCGGTTTAATATTCCTTTTGCATGGCATGTGGATATAACTGTCAAAGTATCAATGATGCCCCGCGGCCCGCACAAATTCAAATTTCTTCAGTTGTATTATTTCATGGTTTTATATTGTTAGTAATGTTAGTAATAATGTTATTATTAATCCCCTTTGAAAGAATGTATAGGTATAGGTATAGTTAGGACTCAATTGATCCCCTTCCTTCACGGCCAGAGACTACTCGGATACGTTGACGACGAGCTATTGTGCCCACTGCAGCCGTGTTTTTAAAATTTTTTTTTATAAAATTATTATTAAAAATGTCAACTCAACTGTCATGTAAGCAAGTAATTAACCTGCTAAAATTGATGATAACCTGCTATCAGGTGAAATTGCATACATTTAAAGTGTTCAGTAGCTTAATTGCACTTCTTCTTCTTTTCGTTCAGTGGCCTAATTCCATTTTCAGGTTACGTTTAATGGCCAATTTGAATCTTATTCCTTAAAAGTATCAATTGCCAAGTACTTTATGATCTTGCGAGCACTAGAAATTAACCTCTCACCTAATGAGTTACTGAATCGTTGTCCATAATTCTATCAATCGACTGTGATGGCCATTAGAATTTTAGATAAATTTTACCATTATGTACTCTTTTAAATTTATAGGACTTAAAATAAATTTAAAAGAAAAAAATAACTTTTTTTTTTAATTCTTTATATGAATTGAAATTGACCGGCGTGGGATTGCGGGAGTTGCGGAGTGTAACAATTTTGATACCAATGAATAAATAATCAAAAAAATTGTATAGTCATAATTACATCACTACTACGCTGAATAGAATGCAGCGTGGACGAGGTACAGTCCTACGTTGCCATGTTTGGCCCTTTTCAACATTCATTATATCCATAACCTACCGGTTCACCTCTGTTGAAAGTCAATCCTTATAGTAAGTCCAAACACATTATATTTGTACTGAGAGAAGAAATAGTCATCCCCATGCACCTATTCAAACTCTCAACAATAGTCAAATCTTTCAATTATATTTTCAAGCCTGTCTTAGTGTCTTATATAAATGTCCTCCAAGATTCTCCATTCACCCACCAAACCATTCATCAGCACTACATCTCCAAGAATCATACCCAGAATAATCATCACCAAAGACTCACACTTTTGCTTCTCTCATCTTCTTCAATTCAGACAGGAACGAGACATCATCGTACCAGATGGCAGGTGTTCAATCTTCAAGCTTCTTGATTTCATCTTCTTCTTCTTCTACCTCATGTTCGCAGAGAAAAGCAATCAGAGCAGCCATTAATTTCCCCAGAATTGGGAGGAGAACTAACATCTCCCTCCCCACTCTTCATACCAGAGGATTGGTAGAGGAATTAGGGTTGAAAAGTGGGTATACCACCATTACCGAAAACCTCCGGCCGACAAGGACGGTTGATGACCAGACCAACGGCGGTCCTGATCCGTTAGTTGTCGCCAAACTTTATGCCATCTTGGAAGCGGTTGCCGATAGAGTGGAGATGCACAAGAATATTGGGGAACAAAGAGACAATTGGAACAGCCTGTTGTTGACCTCCATCAATGGGATTATCCTCGCAGCCGCCGCAATGGCCGGAATCGCTGCTACCGCCGCCGCCGCCGGCGGAGCCGAGGTGGCGCTCAAGCTCTCCTCCACACTAATGTACTTGGGAGCCACAGGGATGCTGACAATCATGAACAAAATCCAACCGTCCCAGCTGGTGGAAGAGCAACGGAACGCGACAAGGCTTTTCAAGAATCTGTACAACGAAATCCAAACAACGTTGTCAATCGGTCACCCCACGGTTAGCGACGTTAAAGATGCGATGGAGAGAGTGTTGGCTCTCGACAGGGCCTTCCCTCTCCCCCTCCTCGGAGTCATGCTCGAGAAATTCCCGGACACGGTGGAGCCGGCCGTCTGGTGGCCGGAGCATCGCCGGAGACCGGCCCGGAGAATCGGAGGGAACGACTGGAACGGCTGGAACGGGAAGCTGGAGGAGGACTTGAAAGAAATAACACAAGTTCTGAGACTGAAAGACAAAGAAGACTACCTAAGACTGGGCAATAAAGCCTTGAAAATCAACAAAATTCTAGCCATTTCAGGCCCTCTACTAACTGGCTTGGCCGCAGTGGGATCTTGCCTGGTTGGATCATCTTCCCCACACAACTCCTGGGCTGCAATCCTGGGAGTCACGGCGGGGGCGTTAGCCAGCGTCGTGAACACATTCCAGCACGGCGGACAAGTGGGAATGGTGCTGGAGATGTACAGATGCAATGCAGGCTTCTTTCAGCTCATTGAACAATCCATAGACTCAAACCTCAGCGAAAAGGACATGGAGAGAAGGGAAAATGGTGAAGTGTTTGAAATGAAAGTGGCTTTGAAGCTTGGAAGGAGCCTTTCAGAGCTCCGAGATCTTGCAGCTAAGTCTTCCCACAAGAAACAAGACATTGACGAGTTTGGAAGCAAGCTTTTCTAATGCTTTTACCCAGAGTTAAACTTGAAAAGCTAATGAATGTACATAAGCCTTAAGTGTAATTGAGTAGATCGAGAATACAATCAATCAATTATTCATGAAAACATATCTTTACAGATCAGAATTGTTTTTGGATTGAGATATATTATATTCCTGACATCATACATACAACAAGATGAGGTTTTGTCTCATGTTCTGTCTTTTAAGGCTAATTATAATTATTGGATGTAATTAAAAATAGCTAATTAAAGTAGTAAGTACAAATCTTCTTGGTAAAGTTTTTTTTTTTTTATAAAGAGAGACACATACAAATTACAAGTATTTTTTAGGACCAAACCAAACACCATAGTATAATCATAGTTTACAAATGTACGTCTATCTACTTAAATGAAACCACTGAATATAGATAATGGCAGCAAGAAAATGAATAAAGGGATAATAGGGGGCATTAAGCTGCTTCAGCAAATCCAACTCTCATCTTGCCATAATCAAACACAGTGTGGTATCTGCCCATGAAAACATCTCCCAATATCCTACACCAGAAGAAGATCACACATTGAATAATGGTCGGTTAAGATATCATGATTGATGACTTCAAGGAGTTCGAGGTAACAAATAATTAATAAAATAATGTACCAGAGAGGTCCGCGAGGAGGAGGAACATCCAAAGCCGTGAAGCCACTAATGCACTGTGCTGCCGCTTCCTCGCCCACCTTCAGTATGTACTGCTCACATAACAACCCCACAGCAGATCAGAAATATAATGCAAGGAAAGAGGGCGGGGGTAGTATAAAGTATAAACCATACCTCATTAGGGGAGAGGTCGAACACTTTTCCACCAATCGAGAAGGAAACAGGAAGGCATGCTGGAAGCTTTCCACAGTCGACGCCTGATTCTCCCATGGGGCTCGGTAGCCGGTCGCAAAGCTGCATTATATTATATTATATTTTTGTTTCATATATGAAGCCAATTCAAAACGAGAAGAATATACATATATGATGGTGGGGAGTATATATTGTATTGTTACCTCATTCACATAAGACAAAATGTTTTCTTGAGTCTGATTCTCGCTAAGTTGATTCTGCATCCAAACAACCGTCATTTCACAAGCCGAGCACATAGCATCATGTAGTTCGGCTGAAACCCCATTTTTCTCATCTACAACGCTCTCGATTCCCATGCTGCCACAACCAATCAACTTACTAAAATAAGGATATGAACCGAACAAAAAGCCCCACACAGACAAAAATGGGAGGGGAGTGGAATCAAACCTAACACCACGGTTTCCATTGAAGGTGCATAATCCAATTTGTGAGCATATCTTCTTTGGACGTGCCTGTTAAAACACCGATCAATCGGTAAAATAATTCAAGACACGGAATGTTGTTATCTTGAAAGGACGCTAATAGTTAGCACAGTAGAAAAGCTAAGGTTTACCTCCATTACAAGCAAATCAATCATTCTTTGTCCATAATTTTCAACCACGGCTTTGCATTCTTTGCTAACTACTCCATCAGCTCCAATGGCGTGATTGATCATGGTAATAATACTCTGCACACCAAAAACACGAAATTCGTTGAGAAAAATTAAAGAAAGATGATCGAGCAAATAAAATGGAGTCTCCAACGTAACACATACCGATGGACCAGCTATCAGAGAAGTTCCAGAATCTGCGATTGCAGAACATCCACCACTGCAGAACCCTACACAACAAAAACATATCAGTAAGGATTTTTTATGGTCCCGTTTGCAACAAGCTCGAAGAAAGAGGAAGCAAAGAGCATACCAGTCGGTTTACCCTCAATTAGGACTTCACCCATATCAAACTGACAAACAAAATAATCAAATTTAGACGACAAATGCAGATCAGATAATACGAAAGAGATGGATGGGAGATGAGTCTACCTGCCAATAAACCTTTCTGTGTCACTGGAACATAGGTGTGTTCCCCTTTGTAGTGTTTCGGGTCAACACCACCGAACACAATTTCTCCCCCTTCTTGCTCTTGTGGGTTTCGGTTAAGCCAAAATGAGAAGACAGGGTCTGAACTAAACCTTGGTTTACCATGTTGTACCTGTAAATAATAAGAAAGATGTTATAGCAGATTAGCATGCCGAAAGACAGCAAGGAAGATAATGCAATGCGATCAACCAAACTGGAACAGCATCTCCAACCGAGATCCCTGGAATCCAAGACCCAATATGCCATCAAACTTGGCAACCAAAAAAGTCACACCCGGCTCACTTGTTGCCTCATAAATGCCTGCATGATATATCAACACTGTGAGATTTGAAAAATCCAACATCAACGACATTAACGAGACAGGAACAGCATATATAGAACCAGATTCACCTGACTTTTTACAGCAAGATCACCAACTTGAACGCTATCTTGGCTGAAGAAACCAGATATCGATCCAGTCCCGTAATGAATTTCAGCAGACTTCCCTAATAAGAAACAGTTTGCAATTCACAAAAAAAGTTAGTTATTTCCATTGCAGGCTGAGCAGAACTCTATGTAAACTAGCCAAACACGAACCATTCTTCTCGTAAGTACTGGATTGGCTAGAGGTGTACTTGGAATGGAAAAAACACGGAACCTAGAACAAAACATTTTAGCCATTAGTTAAAATCAAAACTTGAGAATTCAGCTTCGATATGACTAGGATTAATGATGTTACCGAGAAATAGCACTTTGATGAAGGCACCCATAAGTTAGAGCTTCCAGTGTCAAAGATAACAGTAAACTTCTGGGGAGGAGTTCCAACACCAATCTCCCCAAAGTATTGAGCATCCATGTAATTCTTTAGCCCAACAATATCAGTATCCTGTAAATCCCCATTTCTACCATGAAGGTTATAATACTTTCTTACAGACGCCCTAAGTGAGTCTCCCGCCTTGGCTTCAAGCCGCGCAGCAATTCGGCTGTTCTTATCAATTTTCATCTTCTTCAAACCAATTCTGACAAACCCATCATTTGATTTGGAGAATGCCAGAGGAAACACAAGGGATGAAAGAAACAGAGTGACCACCAAAGCTTTCACTCCCATTTTGACCTAAAATTCACACAAAAACTTTAACCGCGCGCAGATTCAACTGCTAACCAATTCATAAAAAAAAAATCCCTTTTCAGTAATGAAGATTGTCTGAAATATGGAAGCATTGTTAATCCCAGACCGGAAAATCTTTCTTGACAAGTAAACCTTAACAAGAAACCGCTAAGACTGAAAGCAACGGTAGTCAAACCAGGTTCCACTTGAAGCCAGACATTATCGGACAAAACTACTGACACACACAGAATTATGCTAACAGAAAACCCAGAAAATACTAATCATCAAAGTGACATATATGCATGCACCAATGAAACTACCATGTTTCAAAGATCACAACTTTTTTTATAATTTGTTTACAGAAAGACAAGACTGATTATGCAATCATAATCTGTGAATCAATATAGAAATCTACAGCATCCAATTAACGACCTAATTACAAGAACTCACCGATTAGACAAGCAAGACTCTGCAAAGAGATCAAGGGTGGATAGGGAATTTTTAGAGAAATGAAGTGCTTAGATATGCCGCGTATATATGATATTGTTTAAAAGAAGTGTTACACTCCACGTCTAACAGTACTAAGGTAATGTTTCTTCTTTCTGATCTCTATTGTATTTATATTGTATTTTTATAAAACATATCGAAAATCTTTGCCATTACATGACTAATCACGAATAATTAATGAATAATTTATGATGAAAAAAAATTAACATTTTTCAATTGAAACTGCGAAAAAGGAGTGGAGCAAAGGTGGAGGGTCGCAGTCAGGAGATGCCGTTTTTGGGTACACAAGGAAGGAACAATAGCACAGGGACGTGGGGTGAAATCAGGGCCGTAGACACAGAGATCGTACGGCGAGAAGGAAAAAGGGAAGAGAGTAGGTCGGTGATAAGGATGGATTATAGTGCCGAAAAATGACGGGAAAAGTGGGGGGGAGGCAAAAGCAAGCGTAACGGACTCCTAACGTGTCCCATATTTGTGACACTTGCACGCAACACTTGCTTTTGACGGACATCTTCCTTTTTCCATTTCTTTTTCTAACCCAAATACATCAATGTTTGTGATATGAATCGAAACTTTCATATTAAGTGTTGTTTCTCATTCATTATTGATTCGTCAGGATTCGTGAGACAGTCTCATAGCTTAACATTTTCAAGCATAATAGCTTAACAACTCTTCAGTTTTTAGTTCCTAGCTTCTAGCTCCTTTGCAGCTTTCAGTTGCGTTTACTAAACATAACCTACGTCAATATTAGCTTTCTCCGAAATTAAGACGGAACATAACCGCTCTACGTCACACTGCACCACTTTTTCTCAAGTTTGAAACTTTAATTATCGTGTATTCCATATGATGTTGCACTCATATGGATTTTAAAAACAAAAAAATGTTCATTGATTCAACGTGACGATGAGAAATGCCAAAATGAGCAACTTAGGTATGAAAAACCCCCGAAAGAAGGAATAAAGAGAGAGATTTAAAGGCAGGACGTTGTTAATAAAGATGCATGTCGTTACGCGAGATAGCTAACAGGAAAAGGCAAGGATACAAGGCGGCATTGCATGATCGATCGAATTGTGTGTAAAGATGGTATTATAGTCTGAATATAATAATGGCTGGCGATCACATATCCAACATTTGCTGATATAATATTAGGCGTGTACACAACATCTCGTAACCAATCCATCTAACCGCAACTTTATCAATAAATGATGAAATCTCCTCGTTCCTATAACTTTACACTAACCCCGACCCAACAGAATAGTGGAAAAAAGTAAATGCAATTCAACCTTGTCAAACGCAACATCCTCATCGTATCAGCCCAGCAAAAAGTGAAGACCAAGATCCTTGTTGGGCTGTAGAAATCAAACCCAGAACTGATGTTTGTCTGTGTATGGATGGGCTCTAAATGGGAATCCAATCCCCATAGTACAGTGTGGCCCAATGTTAAATGAACTTTGACAAGAATAAAATTCGTGATTTTCTAATTTAGAGTTCATGTTTCACTTATTTGGTTACTCCTTTCAGGATCCTAAAGTTATACTCCGTATTATTTAACTTTTTGGATGACGAGAGAAATCGAAAGTCAAAAGCGTGCACTGAGTAAACCCCCTTTTGTGACCCTGACCGATAAATGATCACAAAAATATTAATATGTCACTCCCGCTAAAAATCAAAATTGTAATATTGTGATTATCGAGTCAACAGTCAGATTGATTTGATTAAATTATCATTATTTTGACATGTGTGAGACAAGTTGAATCTTTTGATTAATGAGGCCAAATATTTAACTCATTAATCAAAGATTCGACTCGTCTCATTGATTGAAACACGTGAGACAGTCATACACAACTAACACAAGTGTTACCATGCCTTCTTAAAGGTGGCGGTTGGATGATGAAAAATTACACATGGCGGTAGTCCATAAGAATAATCAAAGAAAAGAAATGTGAGGCACAAAATAGAGAAAGAATCATAAACAAGTTGAGAATAATTAGACAATACATCATTTTCTAATTACTTGGTATAACAAAATAAAAAAAATACGCGTATTCCAGCAGCATCTATCTTATTTAAATAGTGAGGCACATGATTGGTTGGCACATCATGAGAGTGGTGACGTATTTGATGTGCACGGAAGTCAATAACGTATCTGAGTTGTCCATTTTTTTAATCAATGCTTACCTACGGCGATCCACCTTCCACACTCATCCATCTCAGCTAGCTTCTTCCCATTATTTTTTTATACGGAGTACTAGTTATTATTTTAAAAAAAATATATTAATTTCGATCAATAAAATTATTTTATTATTATTATTTTTGATAATCCAAGTTTCACTACTTCAACAAACTATATTCTGGCCTTGATTAGTAAAGTCTCCAAATAGCTAATCAAGTTTTCATTAAAATTCAACTTCATTTTGTCATTAGAAATAATACTAAATATTAATATTAATTGGTTGATTATTTGAGGTGATGAAAATGAATGGCAGGGTATGTGGGTAGGAATCTGAAGGAAGTTGCCTGGAGGTCCGTTGCAGTCTTCCATGTATCTTCCCATCTACAAAATTAATTATTCCTTACGTTTCAAAACGACGGCCGTGGTTGTTGACTCCATTAATATGCTTAGTATAGCTTGGCAGATTTTTTCCTTTTTATTTTTTTCTTCTTTCATTTTATAAATAAATTAAATTTTGATTGATTTAGATTTTATTTTAAGCAATAAAACAACAATACTTCTTCAATATTCAAACCTTTTGATTGGTCTTTTGTTCTTTGTATTCATACTTGAATCTATTTTCCCCTTTTATATTTTGTCTAAGCAATCTCACCAATACATACAAAACAAACAAAAAAATTATATTCAAAAAAAAATGATTAAACCATATTTCAGAAAGTTATTCAGATAATTGCTACAATTTCATTGTTTTCTCTCAACTGCGAGGTGACATGTTCGAATTCCAGTGAAAACATCGACTCTTTGTCCTTTAATAAATTTAGAAAGTATGCATAAATAGATATTACATATTTACATTATTGTAACCCGCAATAGAGCCAGTAGTACTAAAAAAAAATCATTATTTTCTTAAACACGTACTCACCTGAAATATTGCCTGTAAATGTAAAATGACAAGCATTTAAACAACATAATCCACTGGATGTATAATTTGTACACTGGATGAAAAGCAGATTATTCTTAGGTATGTAACAATATACCAAAGAATCAAAAATATGTGTGTATCCTAAGTCCTCATGCTCATCCTCTATGTCTCTCTAACACCCCCAACAAAAGTATATATAAATATATAAATATAAAATAACAAACTAATTAACATTAATATTACAAAAAAAAAAAAAAAAAAGAAGTAATGAAGCAGTAATTAACATTTTCATGTCCAAGAAACAGCTAGTGCGTTTTGTTGTTGCTATTGTTTGTAGGGTTACTATTGGATGCATTGGCCGTTGGGGTGGTATTATTGGTGCTATTAACAATGTTTGGCTGTGAACCGTTGAGGATGGAAGAGATGGCGGCGGCGAGAGCGGCGGTGAAGTTGGGATCGGCGGTAATAGCAGCAGTGGCGGCGCTCAAGGTGTCGGATAAACAAGGGTGCGGCTGTGCAGGCGGCAGGAGTGTGTGTTGCGCTTCATGAGAAGCTTGAAGCCCAGAAAACTTCGACTGAGAATGAGAATATAAACCCTGGCCAAACACTTGCGCCGGCGTTACAGCGAAACTAGGAAGGCTATATGGGCCGCCGCCGCCGCCGCCGGGGAATTGGGAGGAAGGGAGTCTTGCGTAATTAGGCACCGAGTTGGGGGTTTGGGTGAGGTCCAACGTGACAGTGGGGAATGGTGCGGAAGCAGAAATGGTGGCCACGCTAGAAGAACATGGCAGAATTGCCCTCGCAAGAAAATTTGGATTCATCATCACATCACCGCTGGGCATGGAGCCGGAAAGCAGCATATTCGCGGCGGCGGACGTGGTTGACGCCATCGCCATGGCTGCCGGCGGTAGAGGATGGTTGTGTGCGCCTTCATATGTGGTGGTCAAAATGCTCCGATCCTCAGCACACCTTTGCACCTATGAAAAAAAAAACACACAAATCCTTATTAGATCTAAATTGATAATAATTCAACAAACAATCATCCAATTCTTAGTCACCAGTTCTGAGAGTTTAGAATTAATCTAACTCGAGCTGAGAAATTTAATGTATCAAAACAATAATGCATGGAACATACTTGTTTGCGAACTGGACAAGCAACAGCCATGGTGCATCTATAATAAGCCCGTGGACATGGGTTTCCTTTAGCCATTTTCTGTCCATATTTCCTCCATTGACACCCATCACTAATCTGTAAAATTCACAATAATATAAATTATATAATCCAAAAACTCGAGACTACACATTTATTATTTATTATTTATATATAGTATGATTGTGTACCATGGAGCTTCAGATCGGGCACGGACAGAAACACGGGCTTTCCTCATGGTAGCATCAGTAGAAGCTTGATCATCAACTGGCCTTGAAGAAGAAGAAGAAATGGATTTGGGAGCTTTGTTAGGATTCCAGCTTTCCAAATCTGGGCTTTCTTCCCTCGCAGACGTTTGTGCTTTGATGAATCCACGTTGTTGTTCCTCGGCGAAGCGGAGATTGTTTTTTCTTCCGATGAGGTGGTCGGAGAGTGAGTCGGCTCGTCTGTTTGCTCAGTGGCAGTAACACCACTGGGGCCCAAGTCCAAGAATTGTCTAGGAACCGTGCTTCCTTCTTTCTCATATTTCTTTTCCTCGGATTTCCTGTCCACAACCTAAACGACACCAATAAGATTAGAACCCAGTCCTAATCAATCAATCCATAGTAATAGAAAATCAATTCTTTACCCGCACACTTAGTTCTTAAATGACAGATTCTGGGCACTAATAGCCAGAAAAATCAATTCTTTTTTAAAAAAAATTAAAACTTTAATTACCTCACTTTCTGCCATTGAATTTTTCTGCTGCTGCTGCTGTTGTTTTTGTTGCATCAGTGCTGCGAGATGCATCTGCAAAGCAGTATAATTGTTGGTGACTTCAGTTAGCATCCCTTTCAGTCTTTGGTTTTCGCCATTCATTCTTTCAAGCTCAGCTTGCAATCCTGCAACCTGAATTATGAACCAGGACAGCCGATTAGGATCTGTAAAGGATTCAAAACCAGACAATAATCATCATTTCTTATGGTATCACAAACCTCGTCTTTTCCTCGTCGCTCTTCCATGTCCGACGAAACACCATCGTCTATCGTTGACTCATCACTTCCGGTGTTAGCAGTCACAAGTTGCAGACCAGTCTACACAACCATACATAAAATTCAGTTCATATTACCATAATTAACAGAAATTAAAGATTTAAAAAAAAATGGAAACTTACGTTTATATTCAAATCAGTCCTGATAGGAGGTTCATCGTTAGAGATTTCCTTCTTCACAACGGCCGCCGGCTTCTTCTTCTCAGAGAAGAAGTCAACCTCATTAAGAACCGCCTGCTGCCGCCTCTCGCCGTCGTCCTTCCGGTTCAGGCTCACCGGAAACATGTTAGCAGTATCAAATCTCGGACGACTGGAGCCCAGACCGTTCTTGAAGATCGAATTGTCAAATGTTAGCCCCCATCCATTGTCCATTGTAAATCAAAGATATGAAATATCAAAAACTGGATAGAGATGAAAGTAAAGTTTATGGCAGATTTTTTTCTTGGGAAGATGGAGAGGAGGGTCTGAAATCTTTAACAATAGAAGCGTGTTCAAGTATAAAAAGGCGGATGATGAGAAAGATAAGGGCTATGTGGACCAAAAAGTCGTAATACAGCAAATTATAATATGGACCAACGATGGGGTCCACAAGTAAATTTATGTATTTATATATTATTTTGGTGAATTTTATGAATCAAGTTTATATATATAAAAAATAACAAAATAAATTTTTGAAATGTGAATTCTGGTACACTAAATAACTACTGATTGTAAGACAAAGGGTCAATAATGACCCGATAAGTTTGTAATTTCCACTATTACAATTAACGCTTTAAAATCTTATTATATTTTAGGCGCTTTATTATTTTAGGTAGTGTAAATGTTTTAATGTATTTTTGTTAACAATGTTTTAATGTATGTTAATAATTTGAAATCTAGATATATTTTTACACACTTTATTATTTTAGGTAATGTCAGTAAGTTTACTAAATTGGGGTAAGGGTAAAAAAAAATGGAATAGTGAGGAGTTGCGTCATGGTTGGTGACAGGTGGCAAATGGCCCCAGTGGTAGGGAAGGAGTCAAGACTGAATTTGACTTACTGGGGTAGAAGAAATGGACCGGCCCGATCGGTGCGGCGATTCCACGTGATGAAACGAAATGTCGTGCGATATGTGAAAAGCCAAGTCAACGGATTTGACACACCTATCTTCCTTTTTTTTTTTCTTTTTTTTTTTCGGGTGAGTGACGACTAGGTAAGTCCCATCTGTCTTTTATGTCCGATTATAGTAATAGCGAATTAAAAAATGTGCGCTTCAATTATAGTGTACAATATAGCTCTAGTCAACGTTGAATTGGACTACTTAATTTGGTAATTAAAAATTTACAAGTTTAGTTCGGTCGGAAGCGCAGTCTAGTGGCTCCCTTAGCAAGGGCCTCCCACACCCCGGCCCGACTCAGAGCTTCCGCAGAGGGTGCTGCATGGGACTCTAACATGAACTGAACCACGTAGGACTAAACCGGTGCTTATAAGAGGTCTGCGCCCCCACGACCCCGACCCAACACCAGAGCACTCCTTGGACGGCCTGCAACATCCCTGGCGAGCCTCAACTGGACACATCGAACCAGATCCCAGAGGCAGACCCGGTGCTCACCCCTGCGCACACAAAGCCCCCTCACTTTGAGGAGGTTGCTCCCGACACTGCCCGCGCCTCGCCGAAGTGCTCGATCCCTGGTCAGTTCCATTCCAAAGTCTTCCGCTCTTATGGTACCAGTTGAAGGCTACATTACGGCGGCTTTCTTAATTTATATCTTTGTGAGTTCGGTAGATTGGTTACTCAATGCATAAATCATATGTGGCCCACGTGTGAATTTTATCATCACCATGTAGATCACTCTGTTTAGACTAAGACTTTTTATTTGTCGTTTCACAAATCCATTACCATTCACCATGCATCAATCACCACGACAAGCAACCATCCAACTTTTACTGACCACACCCACCGCAATCCCCACCAATGCCACCATACCGACCATTCCCACCCCCACCAACCACCTCCACCTATACTCCCCGGGTCCGCCGCACGCGCTCGCGGCCTGCCGGCGCCCTGAACCCACGCACTACACCACCACGTATGGTCTCATTACAGACCACAACACCGGCCTACAAGCCACACCACCGACCCATCAACCACTATTCATTATCCTATCTCATTCTTATGTATGCTATCTTATCTATTATTATTATTATAACACCTATAATACTGTTTTATTTAAAAAAAATTGATAAAATAAAAATGCAATTTATTTAACATTTAGTCTCGAAACAGAGTAAAAAAAAAAAAGAATCCCTTTTACATTCCGATCCAATTCAAACACTAAAAAATTAAACATATTTTATAAAAATGAGTTATTTTCTAAATATTTTCTTAAAATATTGTTTCAATTTCTACAACGGATCTCAAATATTTTGTATAAAATCTCCTACTCTCAAACTACGACTTTTAGAATTTTCATTCTGAGTCCATAATCAGTAACAGGCCATGGCTAACAGCAAACAACCCGCATGCTTGAACTATTCTCTCTCCACGGGCACCCCATGCCTCTGACTCTTTCCCAGCCGATATATCCTTATAAATCTACATTGCTCACCTATGTTAGTGTAAATTACATCCGAATGAATTGACAGATAATTCTCAATTGCGATACCATTCATACATGTTCCTTAAATCATACTTTTTCTCCTTCTTCTCTCTTTTTAAAAAAAAAAAATAATACATAGGTAAAAGAGTATATATGTAGTATTTCATTTTTTAATTAAGTGATGGGATTTAGGGGTGTTTGGTAACTAGCTATTTGTTTAATAGTTGTTAGCTGATTATGTTGGTGGTTTGACTTGTTGATATCATTAGCTGATTGTATACAAGTATTTGGTAAATTGGTTGTTAGCTGATAGATGAATTACATGCAAATGATTTCTCAAAAGCTACTTTGAAAAACTTTTTGAATTTTAATATTTTTGAAATAATAAATTATTACAAAAAATTAATTAATCAAATACTTATATTGATGTTTAACCAACGTCAAATAATTAATAGTGATTAAATAAGCTCAAAATGATTGATAAGCTAACTATGTTATTAAACAAGGCCTTATTTATTCTGAATGGAGGAGGCTCGGGTAAGATAAAATGTGTTCTTTTTGTTCGTATATTTATAATTAAAAATACTTTCTTAGACAATATTGTGGCCTTGTGGGAGTGAAAATTAATAATATTGAATAAACCGCGCCTCATTGTCGAGTTTTTCTAATACGTTAGGTATGTGAATAATTTCATTCAAAATGGGAACCTTTATAATTAATTAGAGTAATACGACATAAACTATATGATATAGATTAGTCTTAGGATGAGGTTATGATGCAGATATTCTTTTTCTTATGATATTCACATTTTTTCCTTTTCTTTGCCCTGCCCTATAAGTGCCTAGTCACGGGGTGGAGCCGGCTGCCTACAATAATTATTGTGTTAGAAAACGATATCATTTTGTTTAATTTTATTTTTTTCGCGCATCTAATTGTAAACATATTTTTTTATTTATTATTTTAAAACATAATGTATAATTATATTCACCCAAGATATTTTATTATTCTAATACGTAATATACATTATTTTAATTTTTAACACATAATCTATAATATTGTAACGTGTAATATATATATTTTAGCACATAATGTACATTATTGTTACTTATAATATTCACGAAAATATTTTGAACCGTGATCCACCCAATAATTTCTTGCTGCTTATGTCATTGATTATGGCTCGTTTACTTTTGTTCAAATATAGAATTGTGTTCATTGGGCTTCCCTTCCTTCTTCTTGTGTCAACTTGATGACATTGGCTCTATTTGATAACATAATTAGCTTATCAATCAATTTTAATTTATTTAACCACCTATTATCTGTTTAACTTGATTAAACAATCAATATGAGTGTTTGATTGGTTAACTTTTGTAATAGTTTATTGTTTCAAAATGCTAAAATTCAAAAAAACGATCAATTTATTGTCCCAATTAGTCCTGTGAACAAAATCGATCGCAAAAAAATAACACACACCCACACAAAACGACTGAAATGGCTACATTTTCAAAATATGAGGAGCATTTTTCAAAATATATCAGTATATATCGTATCTATTGTTAATAATACAGACACTACAAATTTAAAGACGAGATTATATTAACTATGAATAAGCTAAGTCATCAACAACAATGAATAAATAAAGGGGAAGAAGAAATACCATTTCCAACTTTCTTTAGGTGAGACTTAAGTGATTAAATTGGTGAGCTTAATTATGAAGCTTCTACATAGTCAATGGTGTGGGCATGAAAGAAAGGACAACCCTTCCCTACTACCAAACCTATTGAGCACAGCAGCTTCCATCCAACCTCCACTACTATACATGTTTTCGGTTAGTTGTAATAGCTAGGTAGCCTTCCATCCTATTAATTAAAAAAATAATAGAGAAAGGGAGACTATATATTTTCAATTTCAATGAATTGAATGCCCACTTGAAATTGGTTAGAAAGTTGGGCAATGTGGACAAGATTTGATCACAACTAGATAGCAATTGACAGCTTCATGCCATGACTTGCTAGCAAGCATATATGAACAAACTTCCCTAATATGTCTTCCCATCTTTTTATGATGTTTTGGAGTTACGTTGACTCCCAAATTCATCTTTGTTGATTAGAGTAATTAGATAAGAACATTGACTTGTTCAATTTTAAGAATGTATATAATATTAGTTGCGTTAAATTAAATAATTGTATCATGACGTAGTTATTACGTTTTCTCTTTCAGGTCAGGACGTGGGGTCTTTTGGAGTTGGGATTGCTTAACTTGTCGCGAACACTTGGTAATTGTTTGTCACTTTTTATTTTTATCTATAATATGTAATATAATAATTATCGTGTAATAATGTGAAATAAATTGATATTGAATGATATGTGAGTTGAAGCCATAGATTTAAGTTGACAGCCAAAAGTTCTATCGCACGTGATGATGCCACCTAATAACTTGAAGTCTCATAAGGTAGCCTAGAAAAAGAGGACAACAACTCAACAAGACAATTTTTTGGATTATGGATTGCATTCCTACACTACTAACTACTAATTATACAATTTTTTTTAGTATATTTAATTTCTCTGTTTAGTTACTTATTATATATAAGGCAGAGCAGAGTTTACTTGGTATATATTCTAAGTTGGATTTCTATATATACAGCTATATTTGACTTTGGAAGAGTTTAATGTATTTTGTTCTTTTACTCACTTTTTTTAATGAATGGATATATGAATATATGATGGATACCTCTAGTAGGATACCCAGTCAAATATGTCTCTACGGCGATAAGGAAATTGCAACTTGATCACCTTAGAAGATTGGAGGGAAATGACCTCAAATAGTCTATCTAGTGTTGCATGCACTTGTTTCAAATTGGGCACAGTCTCCGACCGCGGCCGAGCAGCTAGCGTTAGGCACTCGGACTGTCCCATCGGCACCAAGGGCACGCTATCAGCTGCTCGTGGCGGCAATTGGAAGATCTTGCGCAGAGATTGAGTTAGTTCATCCAATAGAGTCCGGGATTCTCTTCCTTTTTTCATATTTGAGGCCACCAACTTATGTAGTACGTTTTAGCAAGCTTTCTAAGTCATTTTCTGGTAGGTTCTCCCGGTTCTCCTTGCTATTTTCAAGACCATTTATCTCTCATAAATATCTCCTGGGTCACATCTGTACTTGCGGATTTGATTCAAGCTACAAGTATACCCTGGTTGATGTCGTGTCACATTCTTCTCCTCAAGTTTCTCACGTCTGTTACCTTAGTACGCACTTTACGACTGGTAAGGTCCGCACGTCCGACCTTACCATCAGTCTAAAACCCAACATACTAGTGTGTACTCTGCTTTAATATCGACAACAACTATATATTATCCACAAAACATAGGACACTTACACCACCATACAATCCGTCATTGCGACTCACAGACTACCACTATAAGCAACTTCACATTTGATATCGTAAATTTATCAGTGTACAATAATTGAATATCGAACGAAACACAATATAAAAACAACCCTAATCCACGCTTCCTAGATACTTCTCAATTTTAGAGCGCCAAATGCGTGCCGCACATCTCGCTCGGTCGCACCATCAGTTCTGTCTGGCCCATGCACCTTCCTCCAAATACAGCGCCGCCAGTACCTTGGCGGCCTCTTAAAAAAGTCCTGAGTTTCCATATCATATATCAAACCACATACTACAAACATGTCACACAACAACCACAACGACCACTGACCCCCTCTATCTCAACGTCAATGAAAAATAATACGCACCAACAATCTACAAGAAACTTCTT
>VALG01006866.1:0-11346 GCA_009835305.1 Ipomoea purpurea
CAAAGACTTTCAGTTATAGATAACACATGCGGGTCCTCATGAATACACACACCCTCAAAGAGTTCCTCTGTCAGTTCACTGCCCCCCGAATCATTATGACACTAGTTCTACCCATATTGAAACACTCTTTTTTCGTGAACTGTCCCTGAACAGGGCCCCTATTACATTAAGCAATACGCTACTCAGCGAGATAATTACCGTTCTCAAAAAGATCTAATATGAGGATACACTAAGGGTTCCCAGGAAATTGTAAGTGTCTTAACAATATTCAAGTAACCATATGATATGTTGACATCTTTACAAATTAATTCTCAAAACAAATTCATAATTTAAACCCACAATATTATGCACTTAATTTAATTATATGCATAAAACAAACTCAAAAATATGAATATAAAATCAAATATTCATACTCAATCAAAAGTGGGCATCACACAGAATGATAACAATGTTACGACATATTGAGTCCTTAGTTCAAAACTGATAACTGTTGTTACTGTAAGAATAATTACGTGAGAGTATAATAGAACAATCAATTTCCTCAATTGTAACCCCTGACATTTAATAGCAATAACTATAAGATGTTACAAAGTATTATCATTATTTACACATATGGTTTGGATAAAAAATGAAATGGTTTTCAAAATTATGATTTCAAATCACACTATCAAAAATCCAAACAAATGATGATAGTAATGGCACAAAAACATTGATCCATCGGTTCAAAAAAACATAATTGTTATAATAATTCTAAGAATTATTAAGAAAGTAAGTAACGGAATTATCAATTTTCTTAATTGTAACTGAACAACATTTAATAATGATAATCATCATTATTATTAAATATTACATAATATCATCATTATTACCATAAAGTTTTGGACAAGCAAATTCAAATGAATTTCAAAATATGATTCTTAAAATTATAATCTAAATTATTATGACAATAATAAAATAATATTTAATTGTCATAAAACCATATGCTTTTCGAAATTGTGATTCAAAATCACACTCCATAATTAAAAATATTAATCAAATCATGACAAATTGCAAAAATTCCATAATTGCAATGAATAACCAGAATAATCTCATAATATTATATTATTGTAAGTGTAAATTTATTGCACGTTTAACCTCTTATTAGTGGCTTAGATTAGTTGTCAAAGTAGTCCTGGATAGGTCATGTCGTCTGAGTAAGTTGACTGGACCAACGCAAGGAAGTAATCCGGAGGCATGAAGCTTATTCAAAAGGATTTATATCAAGACCCTATAAATAGGAGATCTAGATCGAATGGAGCAGCCGAATTCAAGGAATGGAAGATGCATGATTTGAGGATCAAATCATCTTTTTACAACCTATATATAATGCTACCTTAATTAGCATTATCTTGTGCACTCTTTCACGAAGCTTTAATCTGAAAATCTGAGAGCATCTATACCAAATATAATCTGCCTTGGTGTGTGTGAAGAAGAGTCTTGCAGTTAGATCATGAAGCAAATGAAGAATGCCCTGCACTCGGATCCACTGTGAGTAGGTTCTGGACGTAACGTTAGTGAGGTTATACTTAGAGGTGTCACGGTTGAACTATTCCTCCTTGTACTGTGAGGGGATCCCGCCATTTTCACTACGATAGTGGACTTTCTTGCGGCTCTTGATAAAGCGGTGTCTCCCTGCAAGCCACGCCCCGATTGAGGCTTTGCACCCGAACTCTGCAGCATCGAATCGATCAGATCCTCCTTTGTGGCCCGTGCGTTTACAAGTGACGGGGCTTCGTAATTCGCGCATAGATTTGACTGCCACCAGCGTATTCCCATGACGTGATCACCAGGTGGTTCTTGCAGATACGCTGCTGAAGTATGCCGGTTAGTGCAAATCCTGCACAAGGGCGCCGGTCTGAGCGCATGGCTATTATACCAACAGATCCGTAGGAGAAGATACGTTCAACGAGCGAGTAATCGATATGGTCTCAGACCCTTTTTGGCCTGCACACCATTAGACACTTCATACAGCTGGTTCGCACGCGCCCCGTATGTGAGTTTTTTCGCGAATTATGCAGGAAATCCGGCTTCCACTCATCAAGTGTCCTCGATACTACCCAATGGAGAAGATCAATTGCTGAAACCGCAAGCTTTAAAACATGTTTTTGGGGAATTTTTAAGTTACTTAAATAACTTAAGCTTTGTAGCAAGTCCGTCATGCCACATCCGCGCAGGTCTTCCATCCTCCGACTTACACTCAACCAACAATAAATATGGAATTTAGGACACGATACACTTTGACCTCCTCTTTTCCATAAGATCCTTTTTATTATCATATATATCCCTACGCGGTTTTACTAATGGTATACGCAGTCATCTTCATTGGGCTCTCACTTAAGTCTTCTCAGTTACTATTGTAAACCTCTTATAGGCACAGTAAGCACCAATATACCACCTCAGGCCCAGATGACCATAAGTTTGAAAAACTACACCCTTTTTACTATTGCACTTACCAACAAAACACCACAGGAACCTACGGTAGACAGCCTGGCCTTCTCGAGATTGGTAGCGACCACACAGAGAGAGAGAGCGAGTTCAGAGGCACTTGGACGTGAGGCCCTTTCCACGCACTCGTCATGCGAACGGCTCCCTACCATATTCCATGCGGAACTTGAGCGAGAGAGCACCATAGGTTCGCCAGACGGCTTTCGATTAATGGAGAGCGCGCTTCTACCGAAGTCAACATCACTAATTAGTGGATCGAACAAGGTTATCAAAGGTCCATGTTCCACCACATGAAAGTTATCTCTAATAAAATCAATTCCGGGTGCTGATATATGCCTCACCAGAGTAATTCGTGGCGGTTCCTCGGGCACACGATTAATTTAGCAAGAGGAAAACTTATTGTACAGGAAACCAATACTTATGCTCCGTCTCACACCGCTTAGTTTTCTGACTATTGATGTTAGCTTAAAACGATCCACAGCGGTAATTTTTCAGGGTGGCGCCTCGCCTGACCGAAATGGGGTTCTGCCCGGTCAGTGATTTTACGAGACGACACGTTTGACTTTTAGCGGCAGCTCCTCGAAGGGAGTATCGTTCTTTTGGCAATGCCACCTCCGAATCACGAAAGCGCGTGTCTCAAGCTCTCCTGCAACCGCCCGAGAGGACGGCAAAAGGAAATAGATGCACACTGGGTACCGTACCAACGCACCTCGTCGGTCACACATCGCCCGGCTGCGGGAGACATCGCATATACTTACCCCAGACCAGAAGCATCCTCGCGCGCACGCTATAACCCTCAATGACAAGGTGGGGGTCATATGGGAAGGCGAGCCATCCAACGAAATCGCAAACCCTTCTCTCCAGCGACCCACGGCCGACACGAGCTCGGCCACCCCTCCCCCCTACGCAATAACGAATGACAAAATCACCACTCTAACGGTGCTATGGCCCAGGATGCCAATCGGGACGGCCAATGGCACCACCACCGAAATTTGTCAAAAGGAAATGGCTAGGGGAAAGTTCGCAGCACCGAACAACGCAAAAATAGTCCCCACCACCTACCATTAACACCACTAGACACCCATCATAATGGGCGGTAGTTCTGACATGCTCTACCGGCAGGAATATACGGTAACACCTCGACGAGGCAAAACCAATTAAACAAAATTCCCACAAGAGCCAAATCTTAATTGACACAAAACCAGCAGCCCTTCGACGTCATCAGCTAGCCAACCATCGAAACCAAGAGCCTTCGGGGATGGAGACCTTAGTGCCACTAGAAACACAGAGGATATGTATGTTCTCCGATCTGCGTCGCAGCACCAGGACGTGAACGACGACTGTCCTCGCCACTGCCTCCCTTCGCTGGAGTACAATCACGGATAGCGACAACATCAACTAGTGGCGTCGAAGGAGACAGAAAGAAACATCGCCAGGTGGAGAGGAAGAAAACAAAACTGGCCGGATCTGAGGGAGAATGAACATTACCGCTCGCAACTACCACCAGGAACCCAGCTACCTAAGCTACGACCTCCTGCCTCTAGTCGGAAAACCCAACGCCGATGACGAGCCTTATGGCAATCATTTCATTATCACCGTAGTTGTCATTTCTCCGACGCTTAATAGCAGTCAGTCATCGGAGAAAATGGTGAACTGACGACCGTCCAAAACTCATACGCAGTCGTCGGTGAGTGGCCGGAAACAAACACAGAAAGTTAGGAAAATAAATTATCCCGTGAAAACATGCAGCAGGTTGGATTTTTACTTTTTTTTTTTAATTCAAAATAATTTTGGTAAATCAGAAATATCATAGCAACTGATATTCATACTACAAGCATATTCTCCAGGAAAAAAAACAACAATAAAACTTATATTGCATAATCTATAATATAATTCAAAATATATATCATATGCAAATTTATCAACTAGGCAGAGATTAGACAAGCTCTGACACCAAATGTTAGAAATAAACAAATCAATACATGTAATCTAACCTTGATAGCGGAAGCATATGATCGAGCATCTCCCGCCATAGTTGTAATTCCTGTTGCATTGCTTGAAGAATTGTAAGGAATTTTGGTGTTTTGTCTACCACTTGGTCTCCTATTGAACTAGATGGTGTGTATCACGAATCCTAGGAGCAGTGGGAGGACCATACATATATATAACATATGCGCCATCATTATAGGTTAAGTAACAGAAACCACTACTTATGTTTCAAACCACAATATAATGGTCATAAATGGCCTATTAACTTGTACCACTTAATGGTGACATAATGGAAAATGTTACATATATAACATTAAAAAAAAGGCATTTTTATTATTTCATATAATTGAAGCATGTGCTCCATCTCAACTAAAAGCCTGGAAAATGTTACATATATAACATTAAAAAAAGGCATTTTTATTATTTCATATAATTGAAGCATGTGCTCCCTCTCAACTAAAAGCCTAAGCTGATAGTTGGATTGCACATTGAACATTGATGGCTACATGCTCACACGCCCCCTCACGTGTGCGGTAGGTTCCAAGCAACACGTGGACCGATAAACCGTAGTCGCTTACGAGTAGCGTTGAGATTCGAACCCATGACCTTTAGTCTGGCTCTGATACAAAATTAAAACATGTGCTCCATCTCAACTAAAAGCCTAAGCTGATAGTTGGATTGCACATTGAACATTGATGGCTATATGCTCACACATATAACTTGTTTATAGACCATACTTTCCACATCATTTTAGTTTTTATGATGACTTGTCTCATTTTGTTAATGAGGTTTATATTTGATATGAAGCAAATTTCATATATCCATCGCCATAATGTTAAGAATATAATCCTACGAAAATGATTATTTCCATAAAAAAAAAACAAGTACAAAAAACGTAAGGAGAAATTGCTAGGTTAGCTTGAGTCGGGTGATTCCCGCACTAACGTTAAAATCTTTATTTGCTATCCTCCCAAAGATGTTAGGAGCATTGTAGTTTATGTTTCCTAGGATAAAACAAGCTATGATTTAACGTCTTGCACTCAAACGAATAAGCCGTCCAGTGAACATAGAACACGGCTTTGACTCACAGAAAAAGGCAGAAAGAGGAGCAAAGCAGGTTTACGTTACCACGTAATCGAGCCTCAAACGAACTACCCAGCACCGGGCGAACTTACAACAAACGCGGCTTTTCCGACTCCACAGACAAGGACGAAGATGGCAGGCCAGTTTTTTTTCCGGAAAGCAACAAACCACTTCGGAGAGGTGCGATCTGAAGCATTGCTCCAACGATCCACCACCGTACCCGCATTACATCCTTCCATACGAACTTCCGACCATTTCTCTAACGTAGAACATTAAATAAAACAGAACACAGTGTGCTTAAATGAATAAGCCCTAGGCAACTAGAACATCGACTTACTGACTCCACAGAAAGGATAAACGATGAGCAAAGGTTTTTTCCCGAGCAGAAAGGTGGAAGATGACAAAACTCAGAAGAAGTAGAATTAAATCTCTCAATTCAAATTAACAACTAGCACCATTTGATGCGGAATCACGTAATTGAAGAACACCAGAACAATCCAGAAAAACGTAAACCGTGAAAGTCAAGTATCTTTATATGCTATATTCGCGTGCACTATAAAAGACTCTATAACTATAAAAAATTCAACGTAATCCACATTGCACTTCTAGATTTTTTATAATAAAAGAAGATGGCCGGGTGTCATTTTGTTATAGGTAATTATCATTTAACTTCCCCACCTATTCAAACTTACTAAATGTGAAATATGCAATCAATTTACACACACTATCATATTGGTATTTACTAATCATGTTAGAAACCAAAAGCTACTTAATTATTATACATATATCACCTTGCGTAATATTTCCAATCTGCATAGAGGTTATTTCAAAATTTAAATACTCATAAGATATACTAAAAGATCCTTCTCATCTACACAAAGCCAGTAGTAATCATTTTCATTTATGAAGCGTGTACAATAAATCAACCTAAGGCAATAATACACCAAAGATTCTTTAAATAGCTTCCTAAACTCATAAACTTCCGGTATATACTCTCCATCCTAAAGAAGCAACCCAAATCAACTTGATCTTCATAGCTCATAATCTATACGAATTAGGTCACCCCACATCATTTATTACTACTCACCAAAATATTTTACACGTAACACACATATATCAATGTCGATAGTATATACCTTTCTCTAAGTACCTTATTCAATAGCACAATAAGATCGTGTAATGTACTGATAAAACTTCACTGAGAAATCACTTATCCAAAGATTGCAAGAAATTGAGGCCTATAAGGTCGCCTAACTAAATATATAATATTATTAAATTAAAATTTGATTCCCACCAAAACATTAACCAATAATATTGACTTCTCACCAAAACAAAAAAAAAAACAAAAAAACAAAAAAAACAATCATGTCGTGGAGAGAAAAAATAAACTCTCTATACTAATAATACGCGAGTTCCGAACAAACCTTCCATTACCAACTAACAAAAAAAGAAAAAAAAAACATAAAGCCTATAAAAAGAAACATAGGCCAATGAACGGCCTTAACGAAGAATAACCCAAAAACTCGATCACAAGAGTCTTAGACAACCAAATGAATTAAGGGAAAAAGATTAAACTAATGGAACAAATAACACCAGCTAGCCCCCAGGTCCCTAAGTCCAAAAGATAAGGTATGCACTACACCATTTAAGCTGACGCAGCCCAAAGGCTACTTGGTGTCTTGGCCCGGTCATCATTCAACGAAGAAATACATGCAAGGTCAAATTGATATGATCATGTGCTAGAAATCAAGTTGTTTAAGCGTTCTTGCACTCTAGTGGAATCCATTCCAAGTCTAAGGTGTAAATGCCTATTCAACACAAAATTAAGAAAAAAAATATTAAGCATTTTCATCAACAAACTCATAATCAACGAACAACACGATAAATCAACGATGAGCTAGCACACACGGACAATTCATCAATTAGTCCACTACTGGAAATTCTGAAATTTCCGACCACCTGAAAATTATTTTAAATCAAGTCGAAAGCCTTGTCCAACACTTTTGGTATCCGGGAAAACCTTGTTTGCTATGTCCGACCACTTTTTACTTTCACTTGATTTAAGATCACATTCAGGTGGTCGAAATTCAATAATTTCCAGTAGTGATCCTTGGACGGTAGATTGTGGGTAAGAATACATGACCGAGCACAGCAACCCGCAATCATGGCTGAAAATCTTTGATTTTTTGACCCATTTTTAAAACCACCTAAAAAATGATCGAAAAAGTGACATTTTTTCAATTTTTCATCAAAGGATTATGGTGGGGAAATACGTCGGAATTTTCGACCACCTTTACTTAGTGGTTCAAATACCGACCACAAAGCAAATGTGGTCGAAAAAAAATTTCGTTAGAGTTGGGAATTTCCGCAATCTTTTTAGTAGCCAATTTTCCCATCACTTTACAAAAGTGGATGTTATTTCCGACCACCTTATCAGGTGGTCGGAAATAGCGACTAAGGTTTTTCCTATACCAAAAGTGGTCGGAACAATAGCTTCGAATGGATTTAAGATCACTTTCAGGTAGTTAGAAATTTCTCGATTTTTAGCAGTGAGTTGTGCGACTTAGACCCAATGGGAAAATTATGTCATGGACACTAGAGCTCACCTTGCATGATGAACCTTGGTCCAAATTGACTACATTCATTATTATGTGTATACATTTAACATATTTATGTAATAACAAGCGCATAATATGTAAATAATTCTATGGCACATAAATTATTAACTACAAACACATAATATGTTAACTGCATATTATGTGTTCTGCAGATAATATATTATGTGTTTTCGATTTATTTATAGGGACAAAAATTTATTAACTAAAGGCACGTAATATATATGTTACTGTGGACACATAAATTGTTTACTAAGATTCACAATGTTTAGGTGGACCTTGGTCCATGGATATAATAATTGGCACCCATGTGTGGCTCCTTGTGGCCCGAATACTGATTATTCCCCCCATACAACTATGTTGACCATAAATAAAAAATATATTTCTAATATGCTAAAAATGCATTATTTGTGTACATAAAGTAATTATTTGAGTACTGTCTTTCAAAAATCATTATTTGAGTACTGAAAATACATTATTTAATATACTATTAAATAATGTACATTCAGTACAAAATATAATGTACTTTTAGTATATTAAAAATGTACTTTGTATTCATGATCCACACAAATAATTGCCTCCTTCCACCTAATGGGCCGCTAAGTCACCTTGATTTATATTCCCACTATCTTGTCCAGGCAGGGGTATGGGGTCTGAGAGAGAGAATTTTGCCTTTTGGTGGGCAAAACATCCATAAATCGAGTACCTTAAAGTAATTAATAAGAACACTAAGGGTCCGTTAAGAAACTCGAAAGATATTATTTATTAGGAAATGATTTTCTAGAAAATCGGCTCATTTTCAAAAAAATATATTTTAGTTTTCTAGTGTTTGGTTTCATGTTAGAAAATTGTCTTTTTCTATTTGGCTGAAAGTTAGGAAATTGTATTTTGTTTTTCTCTATTCTGGCGCTAAGTTTCCTAAAAATGAATATATTACGTGAGTAATCTTGTTATCAAATAGATACATAATCATAATAATCATAATAATAAAATACATAATAGATCACCTAAAGATGGAATAATAAATATAATAATCTCATAAACAACAACAACAATCAACGGGTAGCTGTTGGGGGTGGTGGTGTGTGCGGTGTGTAACGGTGTAATAATATTCCCAGCAACAATTAGCCTAAAAAGAAAAGAGAGAAGCAGGGAACTATAAACATACAAGAATCCCATAACAATTATTCCCACTCGGCGCCCCCCACTTTTTTATTTATTCTAATTTTTGTTTGGAATGCCCAAACACCAGACAACACTTTTTAAACACGACTCTTCCAAAAATCCATTTTTCTGGAGTTTTTCACACAGACCTTACAACCTTCTTGTGTAGCTTAGATGACATTCCAGATCTTCCTAGCGACCATATACTGGCATAGAAAATCGCCAGTACGAAGTTTTGATGGATACAGGTATTCCGCACCCCCAGAGCGACACCGACCCGGGAGAGACCGGAACACCGACGAAGCGCTCCCTCGGCCCCCAGACACGAGCCCCGTCTGCCGAGTCGGCCACCGAGGCATCCTCGGCCTTGGGCCGAGTCCGGCCGACGGTGGCGCTCGGTACACCGAGCCCACCACCATGGACTCGCCACTGCTGGGCGGTCCATGGTGGACGACTCGGCTAGGCCCGAGTCGGGCCAGCTCCGCCGGCTTACCCGCGAGTCGCGCTGGACTCCGGCTACGCGCCGACCGGCTTTCGGCGAGCCCTCGGCCGTGCGAGTGGCCCGCCTGGACCGGTCCCGGGGGGGCCCGGCAGAGCGGGGCCCGATCCAGACCCTAAAACCCGATTCTACGGGGGCGGTTGGGGGAGTTTGAGCTGTATACAAACCAGGACTCCCTTGTCCTAACAGGGACCTGATCTATTAGAACAACACCAACAGATCTCCTAAACTCAGCATCTTCTAGCCTTGATGTGCTGATCAAGCCTTGTAAATAGCTTATTAGCCGACAATTAATACAAATATACGGTCCCCCGGCGACCTAACGCGTTCCCCTGCGCCACCTTATTATAGTCTTTGCGTCCAATATTTATTTCGTACGTATACCTATCCAGGTTTAATAATTTGGGCTACCCCCGGGGAATTAAATCCATCAAGTTTATTATACCTTGCAAAGAATGGTATCGGTAGATCTTGAGATCCACAGTGGAGTTGGTTGCATTTACTACTTCAACGCCTTCTTCTTTGAGAAATCTGAAAGATTTATGCGCATCTCCAGCTTCTTCTTCTCCGACTCACGTCACTATATTTATCTATCTCAAAGTTTCACCTGTCTCACTTTCATTCACCGCGATTTCAACTGCTACTTGTAGACAATCCCTTCTTGTTTTTAGATCATTAACGTTGTTCTCTAGTTGTTTGATGTATTTAGTGGCTTTATCAACAACACGCCCAAGGCCGCCGGCGATGTTTTCTGTCGTACGCAGACAAAATTGTCAACCACACACTGTAACACCCCCCAAACATGTACGACTTAAAAACAAGTCTTAACACATGCAGATTAACTACAAAACACTAGCACAGCGGAAGACAAAAGATAACTGGATTAAAGGGAATCCAAAACAGTGGTGTTATGCCACGTCTACCTCACATGGTACACCCCGCTACGGCACCAATCTTTTCTTTTTTCTTGGCAAGTGTATCACCTATCCCAACAACACCAGACAACATACCCGCTAAGAAAATCAGTGCGGCCCAGGCCACAAAAACACTGTCTAAAAGTAGCGTGGGGGGGGGGCTAAGCTACCGGCTCTAAGAATCGGCTCCGACACCTGCAAAGATAGAAAAAAAACAAAAGAAGTAACACCTCGGTGGCGCACGCCCCGGTCAGCCGATAACTGTGGTAACGCCAACACGCAATCACCGTTAACGTATCATGTAAACTACCGGTCAAGCCACTATATAACTCATCGACAACCATCTTTCGAAACCCCGAATTAAGCAATATAATACAGCCAACCAAGATCACATGAGCAAACAGACTCCACCACTCACAAGGACAACATGGGGAACACATCCCCAACCACAAAGGTTAAACTCCACACAAGGATAAAGACTCACGCAACGGGCAACACATGCCAAACAACACAAAGCATCCGTGACTACACCCGTCACGAGAGAAGAGACTCGCCAAAACCGGCTTCACAAGCCCTCGTGAAGCATCACCCATCACGA
>VALG01006871.1:0-11782 GCA_009835305.1 Ipomoea purpurea
GACTTTCTCGTGAGCCGGCGCTTCACACTCCCGCCATCACTCCGCAGCTCCCTGCACTATCCCAGCAGCCGACATCGAGGAGCGCCCTAACATTGACGCCCCAATTATAATATACGGCTTATTTGCATTCCAACCATGGCTCCGTAGACAAACTCTTGGGATCACTGATGCGAAATCATTCATACGTCGGAACGTCAGGATTACACACGCATGAGAAAACAAACCCAGCAGCGCGACCGAATCTAGGCGATCTCATTAGCCGGAGCTGACTGTTGTAGCAGACATGTAGGTCAAACCTCTAACCGCTCGGGCTGGATGCTGGCTCCGGGCATCGAGCCGAGAACCTAACAACAACGCGATAAAATGTCTGCCAATCGAATGGTGGCTCGATCGTTTTTCCGGTGAATGGAGTGCGCCCAGCCGCGACAGCCATGCATTTCCACACACCACTCCACTCTCTCTAGCCCGCGCGCAGGGGCATCGTCCGTGCGCCATCACGGTACGTCGCCCCGACCGTGCTACCGACGGTTTGGGGCGAACTCGGACGGCCCCTAACTGTAACACCCACGATTTTAAGAAAACTTTAAACTTATAACTAACATGCAGACATCCTTATTAAATCCCAAGATACTATCATCAAGTGGATTCGGGTCGTTTATCCCCATCACCTTGGATTCAGAAACTCCCAGTGCACAGGCAACTAACTAATGATATCCTCACGGTGTAATTACATACCAATGGCACGCAGCGCCGAAAGAAACTATCTAGCCTTCTACCCCCCAAGTTCTAACCCACGCGCTCCACGTGACTCTGAATTTCATGTGCCCTGAACAGCCAACATACACTGTTCAGCTGCAGAGATTGGCTGGAAACACTCCAACGCGCGCTTGAAATACCAATACATATAGAGATAATACCCTAATACAAACCATTTTTGAGCATGAAGGTTTATATCTACAAACTCCTACGCTTTAAAACGGGACATGACTCTGACAGATAAGTACGACACAAAGAACAGTATCAACAAGTATCATGCAGTCTCAATAACTAAAGGCCAAGCGATACAGCGGCAAGGAATACAACAAAAATCACAATCCAATATAACACAATCCCAAATAAGCCCCATAAGTCACGATCTCCCCAAGACACTCTCTATCCACAGACTCATTCCTCCAATCCTCAACACTATCACCACTTTGTTGCGCACACACCGGACCAATCAATCCCACTACACTGAGGGGTCAGCGAAATATAGCTATAACAACGGCCTCCGCAGCACCTTCCCCGTATCTCACAACCCGGAGGGGTCGATCGCAACGCTGACCGATGAAACCGCCCAGCTTCATCAATAGTTATCGCAACCAAGTACAGTGGAACCAGCAGCCCAAAGAATGTCATCTGACCGCCAGCGGAATTATGAATCGCAGCTCATATAGGAACGTCTTGATCGCAACCAAACGTGACCGTAGCCCAAGAGTGTCATCTGACACCAACAAACCAAGCGCTACGCCACGACGCCCCCCCACCACCCTGCCACCTTCATGAACCCGCCTAGGATAAACAACCATGCAACCGATTGGGTACACCACACACATACACATACGCAAGCACATGCAAGCCCACATTAGCCATTGGGAGGGGAGAAAACTCTATAACGAAAACGTCTAATGCGTGACTCCTATCACATATAAAGAAGTATCCTAGCGCATTCATACATTCTTCCCACCTAGAGTCAACCGGATAACCCACTTTCAACTACAGCATGACAGCATATATCAACGATCATAAACCCTACGAAGTACCGAAACTATTCAAATAGAATCAGGCACGATAAAGAGTCCGTTGAGGAAACCAAGGGGGTGGGGCATTAAATGAAGCGGATCCCAAGCGGGGATGATTCCAGCGGGTAGACCGTGTGGGTCTGGGGGCACCCGCCGGACTTCCGGTTCACGGCAAGCGGTTCCGCCGCACGAGAGCTCTGCCGCCCGCCGCTACCCGCTGCCCGGGAGGCATCGTCTTCGCGTTGGTAGGTGGCGTCCTACCCCCCACTGACCTTTTTCCCACAAATTCGCCCGGGAACCGTTTGGACCCGAAACCCCATGCTAGACACTGGATTAAAACGCAATAACGACAACACAGTAGAACAATTAAACAGATCAAATACAGGAACGAACGCACATACACCTATCATTGGCTTTTCTAAACATCAAACAAACCCTAATGCTCTTCCCCCACCGATACAACAAGAATACCCATCATACCCCTGAATCGAACAAACTAGGGTTCTAATTATTTTTAATATCCAGAAATACGATTCGTCTTCCAATTACAGTCGTAAGACTAACCACATAGCTCAAGTAACAACAACAACTATCAAAGACTCACCGTAATCATAAAGCAATTCCAATACACCCACTCAGATCCCCATATAAAGATCATCCAAGAACCATCAATTTATCCAAGAATCTCCCAATATCAAGATTATCAAGATCCCTCATGGGATCATCACATCACATCATCAATCAATCAATAATAATCAAATCATTAATACACCCATAATATGGGGAACCCTAAGGGGGAATCATAGCTATGAAAATAGGTTGTTGAGATGGGTTACCTCTTAGCTTAATTAATCCTTGGCTATGAAGGATCTTCTTTAAGCTTCCTTGATTTCTTGATTTCCTCCTAGGGGAATTCTTGGAGCTCTTGGGTGGTGAGAGTTATTGTGGTGGGGATTCTAGATGCCTTCTAAGTTCCCTATTTATATGCCATGGGGTCTAATTCTCGCTAGGATTAGGGATTGGGCCTTAGAGATGGGGGCCCATGACCATGGTGGGCTAATGCTAATTAATTATTGTGATTTATTTCTTTTCTTTTTGGGTAATGGTTAATTAATTAATTGGTTTTAGGGCTCGTAACACGGGTGTTACACCTCCCTCCTCCACCGGCAATTCGCGCCCCGTCAACACGTACCGACCACCCCATGCGCACCCTTGCCCCTTTCCCTCCTCCTGAACACCGTTTGTCCCAGAACGGTCTACAACTAGCGCCGCACAAAGGGGTTGTGCTTTCCACTATGACGAGAGGGACAACGGCTCACAACTACAAACGCCTCCTTCTTACTGGTCATCGACGATTCTGTGGAAGAGGAGTCCTTCACCACTGTTGAACCTGAACCCTTGGATTTGAAGGAGCAGATAAATCTAGCATTTCTTTACACACAATCACGGGTCCATTATTGGCAGTATATGCGTGTGTCAATGAATTAATGATAAGTCTGTCACCGCATTAATTGATTCAGGAAGCACTCACAACTTTATTGACCGAGAACACGGCCACATCACTGGGTTTGGTCATACGCAAGTGCCCAAGTTTGCGGGTTGCGGTCGCGAATAGTGAATGTTATAATTTGCTCCGACATTTGTGAACACGTGCTACTCTAAAAGATGGGCACAAATTTAATGTTTTTTTGTATGTAATCCCGCTTTCTGGGTTTGAACTTGTGTTATGCGTTAAATGGGCTTCGCATTTAGGCGCGCCATAATTTGGGATTTTAATGCTTTACCCATGAGTTTCTTCCATATGGGATGACGTCTCACGGGGGAGGGACCGCGACAAACCTTCCACGTTCCTGCATGTTTTTACAACCTCAGGTACCCTTCAATAACGCACTTGATCATTTATTTGCTAATTTTTCTAATCTTTTTCAGGAACCGGCGTCCATAACCTCCCCAGCACAATTGCGATCACCCGCATCACATTGGTTCATGGCGCTCGATCCGATCGCGGTTAGGCTTATCGCTACCCACATGCATAAAAAGACGAAATTGAAAAACAATAAACTTTGATGCTTTCTCTCGGATTATACGACGCTGATCCCCCCTACTTGTCCCCGGTATTGCTAGTACTCAAACAGGATGCACTTGGCGTTTTGCATTGACTACCGGAACTAAATTCAATTATGGTTAAAGACAAATTTCCTATTCCCGTTATTGACGAGTTGCTCGACGAGCTAAATGGCGCTAAATTTTTTATAAAATTGGACCTCTGCTCGGGATATCACCAAATACTGATGCATCCTGGCGACACTGCAAAAACAGCGTTTTAGATGTTTAGATGCCATTTGGCCTTTGCAGCGCACCATCGACATTTCAGGCCTCTTATGAATGACTTCTTCGGACCTTTATTACGGAAATGTGTTTGTCTTTTTTTTATGACATTTTGATTTTTAGCAGGTCATGGTTGAACACTTGCACCACATCCGACACGTTTTCGACCTTTTACGTCGGCACTATCTTTCTTCTTAAGCGCTCGAAATGCTCTTTCGGTGATAAGCAACTTAGCTACCTTGGACATGTGATTGACGCCTCGGGAGTTTTGATGGAAAAAAGAAGGTGCAGGCGATCCTTGAGTGGCCGCAACCAAACAATCAGTTAAGTCCTTACGTGGGTTTTTAGGGCTTAACGAGGTTCTACCCGCAAATTCATAAAGGACTTTTGGGGTCATAGAGGCTCCGTTGACATCGTTGTTACGAAAAAATAACTTCACATGTCGAACGAGGCTACAAATGCGTTTAATACCCTTAAAAACTACCTAGCTTCTGCTCTAGTTTTGCAGTTACCCTATTTTTCTGCAGTATTCGTGGTGGAATGCGATGCCTCGGGAGTGGGCATTGGCGCGGTGTTGCACCAAAATCAACATCCAGTGGCATTTTTTTAGTCGTAAGCTCGCACGCGCAATATCAAACCGGCTGCCTATGAGCAAGAGCTAATTGGCTTATCTCACGCCATTCTGCACTGCGACACTATTTGTGGTGCAGACGCTTTCTTGTGCGCACCGACCACTACAGTTTAAAGTTCTACTACAACAATACCTTACAATTTGCCTCAACACCACTGGATCAGTAAACTGCTCGGATATGACTTTGAGGTCGAGTTTCGAGCTAGACGGCTTAATACAGTCGCAGACGCCTTATCCACACCATGATGAAGACACACCTTCCCTCATGTTTCTCTCCAGCCCAGTTCCCCTTTGATGCTTAGACATCCGGTCTTTGAACCTTATTTAATTTTTAGTATGTGAATATGGTTTATGGATTTATGTCGATGCATGATGGGTGTCGAATCCAACAAATAATAAAGTACTTACTCTTATTAATTGTAATAGTAATGAGTAAGGTCGTACCCACAGAGATTGGTTAGACTTATTTTAACAAAAGTCTTAAACAAGAATGTGGGATGAGAATTGGAAACCTAAATAGCAAAAATAAGTTGACAAATAATATCCAAATATGAAATTATAATAATAATAATAATAAATAATAATAAATATATAATAATAATAATATATAATTAATCAATACAACTAGTATCCAACTCAAGGCATATTATGTCATATTTAATCTACCGAGACAGATCATTGATGTCAAAAGACAAAAATTACTTTACTCCTTTACCAAATTGGTTATTGGTTATTAACAAGCTCATTAAATAACCCAGTTCTTTCCTTAACTGTGTCGATATATCAATAACAAGCTTTTTGATTACTTCCGCTAGCTAATAATACAACTCCTAAATCAAGTCTTAGGATTTAATTTACTAACAGCATTAAAAGAATTAAGAAAACTACCAATTTCTTAGCCAACAGCTTCGCCCAAAGCTCGGTCGCATTTAATACTAGACTATACATCCCCCCATTTATACATTAAGATCGAAAATTCTATTTTATAGATCAACATTGTTTTATTTCAGCGCAGCTAATGTTTAAGAATACTTAAACAATTACGGATTCAAGCATTCTAAATGGCATATTTACCTGAATTGAAAATTGAACAATCGGAATCCTTTTTGCACAATTGAACCAAAGCAGGTAAATAGCAATGATAGTAGTAAGACTATAAATATTTATAAGAAGTAAAGATTTAATTAAGCTAGACAAATCTCACATGGTCTTGAAGAATCAATATAAATGTAAGCCTTGAATTGGAGAATTAGAATTTAAGCAGTAAATTGCAGGGGGAGTGTTTACAGAGTAAATAATTGTTATAAAGAAGACTGACTCAAAACTGACTAATAATCCCACAAATTAAATCATCTACTAACCACATTAAAATACTTAGAAAATAACAATATTTATTTTTCTAATGTTTCTAAGAAACCACAGAAAGCTTCAAGTAGAATCATGCTCCAAACCTCCAAAATTCAGCCTTCGTGAGGAATTTGTGGATTGTGTGTTCGTAGAAGTTGTCTCATACCGTGGAATTCCTTCAATCGCAGCAGCCTCGAGGTTGGCGGAGCAAACTATCTCCAATGGCAGGCAATTACGGAAATTGTAGTACCGCTACAGTTCACGGTATAATTCGCAGAGTCTTCTTCGCAATTGTCGTATGCGGTCGCTGCAAATTTCACAGAAATTGTTCGAAGAAGTCTTGTGTGTCTAACGAGTTCTGTTATTCTACGTAGCAGGCTAGTAAAACAAAAGAAAAACAAAGTGAAAAATAATAATGGTGAGCTTAGGGCTTTATTTAAATATTTTAAAATTTCATGTGGGGCTCACTCAATGAAAACAGATAACTTAGGTCCACCTCAATTTTTAAGATTCTTAAAATCAACGTATACAATCTTAATAATCCAAAGAATGTTTAATCATACATTAAACTTAATTATATAAATAATTATTATATTATTGCAAAATATAGAATAAATTTAAATAAATATAATATAAATAAATAAACTAATTTATTATAAAAACTAATCTAATTAAATATATACATAGTGCTTATCAAAATCCCCACCACTTACTCATTTGGCTTGTCATCAAGTCAAAACATTATTTAGAAAAACATAAATATACATAAAACTCTTAACACTCCATGAACATTGATTCTCAAACAACATGTAAATAAACTAGCAGGTTTATTTGAAAAATGTAAGTAAAACTAAATAACCAAGCTCTCACCCGGGAAATCACTCATAACGCACCAACGTGTTTGAAGGGTGTATAAATTTCACTCCCAATCAATTCCTATAGAAATGCTCTATCCATAGGCTTGCATATCTTCTCAATCTCCACTACAAGATAACATTCATATCAATCATAAGGACTTTTTAATGGTTGTAATGGGCTTAGGGGCAAAGGGTAGGAATTATTTAGGAAAGTAGTTTCAAAAAACCTTCAAACTAAGAGGAGCAAAGGATTGAATGAACATAACCAAAAAAGCTCAAATGACCAAATCTCTCCTTGTTATTTTTATAAAAATCACATCCCGATGATCATAAACTATTCATATCTTTTTTATGAAATGAAAAGAAATAAATAATAAATAATAATAACAATAACAAAATTAAATAATATTCTCTTCTTCTTTTTCTGTTCGTCTTTTTTTTTTGTTTTCCTTTTTCTTTTTCTTTTTCTTTTTTCTGAGCTTTTTCCTTTCGTATTTTGTATTTTTTAATTCTTTTTTTGTTTTGTTTTTTTTCCCAAGAACAACAAACTTACATCAAATATTTCACCTTCTTTAGTCTAGGAAACAATTTCCCAAATAAAAACAATTACATCAAACTCATTTTCATTATCTAATATTTTTTCTTCTTGAAAATATCAACGCCAAAAGGCTCATAAAGTCTAATGACAAGTCATTATTCGCACTCGTAAACACTTTGTCAACATTTTCCCCACCACCTCCAAATCTTATGCAACTAATCCAATCAAAGCTCCTAATCTTTGCAGGCAAGGTAAGGAAATCGATTTCAGGTATAGCTTATAATTGGTTTTCAATAATAACAAATACGGTTAACAGGCTCAAAGTGGCCTTAACAAAGGATAAATCAATTAATTGGTAATGAAAAGGCCCATTTGGCTAGTGAGGCGAAAAATCAATACGGCCTTAACCAATTATTAAAAATCATGCACGCATCAATTAGTTTTAAAGAGAATCAAGGTAAAGTTCTAGGAGATACAAATCTAACTGGAGAGCATATCAACACCAAGAACAAAAAATTAGAACTGAAGTGTCAGTCAACTCAAAATCTCACAGGTGTATGCTTGTTTAGTTTAGTGGCCGGCACGCACCATAGTCAAAACAAAATACTAAACTAAATAATCATAATACCTGCAAGACCAATTAATCAATTATGTTATACATTTATAAAAATACTATAATTTTTTGAAAAAATTTATTAGTCATTTTTGGTAAAATATATATTATATTTTTTTGAAGGGAAAGAATAAATAGATGAATAATAGTTAAATCTCTCCCCAACACTTATTCTTAAATTGTCCCAAAATGTTAAATAAATGTAAAGATAAGAGAAAATTAATAAAAATACAAAACAATAAAGGAAACAAAATTGAATAAACTCCCCCCTTGGGGGGTGGGTTTGCCTCCCCAAAAGGAAAGCGCATTTCTTTAACGTCTTTGGCCTAGACTCAATCCGCCCTCCCTAGCAGCATCCTCAAGTTAGGAATTTCTATTTAGCGCAACATTCATTTCGTTATCAATCAAAATGATAGTTAATACTTTCTGCAATAAAATATCGCCACAACAAAAACAGATGAATGCCATTCAAATGTTTCATGGTAGTATTAAAATATAAATTTATATTCACATCAAACTCCATTTCAATGTACCATCATGCACATCAATTTTTGACTTTAAGTTTGTTTTTCAGAAATGGCCTCCCCCAACAATATTAGTTTTGAATCCATAAGAAGTTATTATGCTTCTTCATATCCCAACTACATAAAAATCAGGCAAGGAAAAACTAAACCTTACTTGTACTAAATATCGCTTCTAGACCCCCACAGTGTATACATTAGATCTATCAGGCAGAGTTGAAGAATTATTACCTGTTTTCTTTTAATGGACCAAAAATTTTTTATTTCAGAGATGAAATAAATAGACAAGGGGCATGACAATTAATTGAAGCCTCCCCAAGGTCTAACAATGCTCTTCATATTTCAACATTACAATCCTTGCAAGGGATAGCAAAAAATACCGTGGTCTTTTAACACTTGGAGGTATTTTTTTCTGAAGGATAGCTGAAACATTATTCTCCCATCTTACCGATTTCATTGCCCTTTTAACTCTTTTATTTGTGGCACAATCCTTTGAGAAAATTTACATATCGAGGAATTGTTTAATAGCATCCAAGTAAAGGAATATTTACCTCAATTTTTCGAAATTGTTTCAAGAATTTCTTTCTCTTCTTCGACGCTTCTTGGATTTAGCAATGCTACTAGGAAAAGGCGGAGGAATTTACCATCGTCCTTGAATTCTCTCGCAATAGGTTTTTTGATCATCGTTGAGGTGATGGACTCTTTTTCAGTTTCATCATCTTGGTTGGGTATTTTTCTTAGCTTGAGTATGTTCTTTCAACTCTTTTTCCACTTCTCCAAATGTATTGCACTTACATTTTGCTTTGGGTTGCACCAATAGTTTGTGACGACATTTTACCTTGAGACTCAATCTACTCACGGTAGAGTTGCTAGTTGGCTCCACCTGACTTTCTAAGTGTTGAATACTTGTTTCTTGTTTTTGCTGAAATTTGTTGGTGTTAGTAGAAAGGTGATTTAACAATATCTTCCAATGACGTACCTGAATTAGAGATGATTGTTGGGAGGATGAAAGGTTGTTGTTGTGGACACATGCTGATGTTGTTGAAATTGCGGGCGTGCTTATAGCTAAAAATTAGGATGATTCCCTCCATCTCTGGGTTTGTAGTATTTGAGTAGTGGATCATAATTCCTTTGGGTTTGTCTGGAATCCTCCAATTGCATTGACACCCTCACGAAGAGTTGTATTGAATGCGTCGTGGTCATCATGTCAGTTGGAATTGGCCATGCAACAGCACAATTCACAAGCTTTTTACTTGTTTGCACATTTCTTACGTACAACTGATGAACAAGAGTAAGTTAATTGTGATAATTTATTGTCAGTGAAGAAATATTTTATCCTCATTCACTTCTTCTTGAGATTGCGTCTTGTCGTTACATCCAATAATTGTTGTGAAATTAGCAGTCTATGATTGATACAATATTCTAAATGCTTCACGATGGAGTTTGTTTCACTATATGCATCCTCACATAGGCTGGGGCATCCCCATCATAATTTCTTTCGCAGGGCAGCATCCTTCCCATAGAAGTAATGAATAGGAGTTGTTCAGGAAACTCCATGTTGGGGGGCCTTTCTTTACTGCTTACAGCAGTTGCTTGAAGTCGTTCCCAGTATTCGTGAGGGTCGCTACGTCTCTTTGCTTAATGGCACTTATATTTCTCTTCTAATGCTAGCTGATCGCGTAAGTGTCTGGATAAAAACTTTTCCAAGAAATAGGTTACCTAATTATTCTGGCCCATTTGTGGTTTATGTGCTTAGGGCGGGAAGGTAAATATAACCATCCTTTTGCTCTCCCTCTGGTCTAATGAATGGGAAGGACAGAGTTTTGTATTTGATCTTCCGTCACTACCTTGTGGTTTTGAAGCTTGAACAACACACGTTGGAACTCCTTTACGTGTGCTTATGTGATCTTCATTTTCAAGTTCCACTGAAAGTTCGGAAGTAATTGAATCAAACCTGACCTTAATTCAAAAACCGAACCCTCTTAATGCAAGATGTTGAATTATTCATAAGTGGTTGTTGATTCACATTTTGTGGCGGAATAGCCTTGCCGCGCAAGGTCCTTTTTGTTCTTCGGCAATTGCTTGCTTCTACTTCAGGATGCGCAGCAAAAGCAGTTGATCAGTTGTTGTGTTTGTTGAGGGATGTTGAATGACAGGCTTGATTTTTGCGCAATTTTAGTTTTTTTCTCAACCTTTTAGCAGTCTCTCGATCTCCAGGATCGTATTGCAAACTGACCTGTACAGAAGAACGGCGCCATAAAAAAAATTTGATGGTGTCGAATCCA
Source organism: Ipomoea purpurea (assembly GCA_009835305.1). NCBI lineage: Eukaryota > Viridiplantae > Streptophyta > Magnoliopsida > Solanales > Convolvulaceae > Ipomoea > Ipomoea purpurea. The sequence continues at coordinate 10,902 of VALG01006871.1, forward strand.
ACAAATAATAAAGTACTTCTCCCTTATTAATTGTAATAGAATGAGTAAGGTCGTACCCACCTAGAGATTGGTGTATGACTTATTTTAACAATAAGTCTTAAAACATAGATGGGGGAAAAGATTGAGTTAATTGGATACTTAAATTATTGTCGAAATTAATGACCAATAATTCAAATATATAAAATTAATTATAATTAATATAATAATATATAATAATAATCAATAGCACTAGTAATTCCAACTCAAGGCTATATGTAAATGTAATTCTACCTAACAGATTCATGTTGATTTTTCAAATGACCAAATTACTTACTCCTTTACCTAAATTTGGTTATTGGTTATTAACGAAGGCTCTAAATATAACCTATCTTTACTTTTGTCCGATAAACAATAACGAAGCTCTTTGATTACTCCCTATGCTAATAAATTCTATATCTCTAAAACAAGGCTCTTAGATTTAATTTTACTAACAGCATTAAAGTAGAATTAAGAAAGACTACCAATTCTAGCCAAGCATAGACTCGCAAGCTCGTCCATTTTTAAACTTAGACTATAGCATGTTTCCTCCATTATACATATAGATCGATAAATTATTTTTGATATATTCTAACTATGTTATCACCACGGTAATTGTTTTATGTATTTACTTAAACAATACTGGATTCTAAGCATTCTAAAATGGCAAATTTATTCTGAATTTGAAAATTGAACAACGGATCCTTTTTTGCAACTAATTAACAAAGCAGTTTAAATAGTCAAGAAATTAGTAAAAGTATACATATTAAATAATAAAAGTAAGATTAATTAAGCTAGACAAATCTCACTGGTCATTGAAGAATCAAAATATAAATAAGCCCTTGAATTGGAGAATTTATGAAATT
>VALG01006878.1:0-17165 GCA_009835305.1 Ipomoea purpurea
GAAACTACGCCTCTAGGTAATAGATTCTTGGAACAATTTTAGAACTTTCCCCATGCATAACTTGAAATCTCTAAATACTAGATGAATACACATGCACATCATTTGTTTCCAGGAGTAAAAAGTCACGAAGAGATGCAGAGAAAACACGGGCTAAACATCTACATGGTAATATTTTCTCCAAGAAACATCAACAAGATCGGATATTAAGCAAAAAACACACCGGGAAAGAACAATGCATCACTGCATTCATCTTGTTTAACGACCAGTAACTTACACAAGAAGAATGTCAAAGAGACTAGTAATTCAATCCACTAATGAAAACGAAAGACTTTGCAACCAGAAATGAAATGAAATTCCATAATGAAACATGCTGAAGCAATTTAAGGAATCACAAAACCTTGGTTTTAGCAAGGAGAGCAACCTATGCCGCCTTTGTTCTGGTATATCTCCAATTTTTTTTCCTGACCACATAGGCAAAAAAGAAACCGCATTAATAATGAAACAACGATACTATATAAGCTCAACAATCACTTATCAGCAATGCTTTTCCATCCCAACAACACATACTCCGTAACTACATACGCAAATATAGATTTACCAGAGATACGAAGCGGGATTGTAGGCAGAAAGGGTCGAGAGGAACGAGCTCTTTGGGAGGGTCAAGGAATGTCACTACGTCCTGCTCATCCAAGTACGATATTTTCCCATTCGCCAATACTTCATAGGGTTTATCATCCCAGTCCGGTGAAAATGGGCTGCCAGAGTACGACGACGACGACGCATTTGCACCCTTCCTTGCCGCACGGTATATCGATGATGAACCGCGATAATGAGCTAACCCTAAGCGGTATAAATTCGGGATTGGCTGCTGATTTGGGAAGTTGATTTGACAGGAACGAAACGGGAAGTAGGTGAATGGGCGGTGAGCCGGAAACCCAACAATTCCCTTGCCGCCGCTGCAGCTGCACGTGATGACGGCGTCGCGGCTCTCATTTCAGTTACAGGCGGCGCTTCCTAAATGGAACAACTGATAATTCCGGGAAAAACACAGATGCAACGTTATGGAAAGTTACAAATATAAAACAAAAATTAACATAAAAACAATATTCTTATTTGAAATGAAATAATGGGGTGGTTGGTTGGATGTAATTTGAATTCTTTTTCTACTTTATTCAATAGCAATGCAATTTTTTTTTTGAATATAATAGCAATGCAAATTATAATGTTTAGTTGGAATTGCAATTTTCTTATTTTGTTGAATTACAATGTAATTTCAATGCATTTAAGAACGGGAAAAAGTGATAGAAGTCACAACAACAACAATATGTGATGGTGGTGGTGGTGGTCACCGCGGTTATTCGATAATTCGGCTATTCAGTTATGAAGGTATAAAAACTGCGGTCACCGAATAACCGACCGAAACCGGCATAGTCAGTTTCGGTCGGTTAAAAATATATATTCTGTCGATTTCGGTCGATTATGGAGATTTAAAAAATGTTATCGGTTATTCAGTTATCGGTCGGTTATTAACCGTAACCGATTGGCGACCGATGCTCACCCCTAGGCAGCGGTGGTGTGGTAGTCGTGTTGGTGTTAGTGGGGTGATGTGTGGTGATTGTGGATTTTGTGGTGGTAATAATAATATAATAATAATAATAATAATAATAATAATAATAATAATAATAATAATAATAATAATAATAATAAAATAAATAATAATAATAATAATATTCGGAAACTAACATAAATAAAAAAAATTGAGGAAAGAAAATTGGAAAATAAAGAATTCGAAAAAGGTATTTCGATTAAAAAATTATGAATATATTATCCACCAAATTGTGTTTTTTTTCATTGACCATAGTGAATATTTATTTTTAACTTTATTTTACTTGAAAATGACTTTTATAAGTCATTCTTCTGATTTTTCAAATGGACCCTAACTAATTTTTCAACTTTATTAGATTTTTTTTTAAAATCAAGTTAGTAGTTTATACTCTTATTGTCTTAATCTCTTTGTTGGATTCAACTAAAAAAAAAGATATTTTAATTATATAAAGTATGTTGAACCACTATATTTTTTATGTTTTTTTTTTTTTTAAAAAAATTCATAATTAAAGACTGAAATGCTATTGTATTTAACAATACTTAAACTGTTTTGTTGATAAAGGACAAAAAATGATAATGCCACAAATATACCATGACCAAATTTGAATGTTCTAACAAAAAATAAAATTAACTTAAAATGATATGGCATCTATAAATTTAAAACAAAAAATAAAATTAACTTTTTAAAATTTTATAATTATCAAATCAACCACTCGATTTACTTTTGCTAGAATTTTATCTATTTTACATTTTCTCTTATATGGACTATGGGCCGCTTTTTATAGTTACACCGACCCGATATTATAGCCCGCATCCCAATTCTGGCCCAGACACAAAACCTTATACTCTTCTACTAAAATCAAATACTAGGGTTTTATTCTCTCCCTCTCTGAAAATTTCCAGGGTTCTGGTCGTCGACAAACATGGTTCGTCCCTAGTATCTTCATAGAATTATCTCTGAATCTTTGATTTTTATCTTCTCAATCTTCTAATGCTGATACCGCTCCGTTTTGGAATGTTTCTAACAGCCGCAGGGAGATTACATAGAGCTGCACAGGAAGAGAAATGGCTACCGCCATGATCACTTCGAACGCAAACGCAAGAAGGAGGCTCGTGAAGTTCACAAGCACTCCCAGATTGCCCAAAAGGTAATGTTCTTCTGTCTCATCACCACTTCACTTGCAAATTTGGAATTTGTTTTCTTATTCTCAGTGTTTACTTTGTTGGTATTGATTGATAACAGGCTCTGGGTATCAAGGGTAAGATGATTGCTAAGAAGAACTACCGCGAAAAGGCCTTGATGAAGAAAACGTGAGCTAGATTTTATTGATTTTAGCTTTAATTTAACTATCTTCAGGGTTAAGTCCTTGGCTAATCATTGTTTGCCGTAAAATTTGCCATAGAATATCAGTTGAAAACTGATTACTATTGCTATAGGATAGTTAAATCAAGGAGCTTTTTGTGGTTTTCTACCTATAACATTGAAAAAAGAATTGGCTTTGGATTTTCATAATCCAGCTTATGAATCAAGAAGTCATCTTATATTATAGTATGCTGTCATGTCAACAGATTGGCAATGCATGAAGAGTCATCATCAAGGCGTAAGGTTTGATGAGGATGTTCATGATGGAGCCCTTCCAGCCTATTTACTTGATCGTGAAAGTACAACAAGAGCAAAGGTAAGTTTGTTTGCCAGAGTTCACTCTTCCCTCCTTTTCATTGTTAGGAAGTGGTTGTCATAATTGCAATTTCCATTTGTTGTTCCTTGTAAGGTTCTCAGCAATACTATAAAACAAAAGAGGAAGGAGAAAGCTGGGAAATGGGATGTCCCTCTACCTAAGGTAGTGCGAATTCAAATTACATCAAAATCTGACTGTTGTGTTGCCTGTTTTTTTTGTTACTTTTCTAATCTCTGCACCCTGATTATCCTTAGCAGTTATCATCCTTCTCTCTATATGCATGTTTTTAATTGGTATATGACACAACAATTATCATGAGCTAAAGCCAACCGGCCCTTGAGCTAAGAGTTTTCACTTACAAACTTCAAAATTGAATGACATGCAAACCATTTATGGTCCTTAGGTGCAATAGTGAAATGGGATTTAAAAAATATAATTATGGGTTCAGGGAGAATAGATTTTTGGATAATGCATTGTGCATATAATGTACCTTTTTTGAGGTTAAACTGTTAAGGATGGTTATGCATGTATTGTTGCAAAATTGAGGTTAAAGATGATTTTGCACTTCATGAATTTAAATCATAGATGGTTTTCTTGAATATGCTGTATTATTGTTAATTATTATTCTCTTAAGATATGCAATTAGTTAAATGGGCACCTTCTACCTTCCAGGTAAGACCTGTGGCTGAAGATGAGATGTTTAGAGTGATCAGAACTGGCAAAAGAAAGAGTAAGTGCCTCACAATATACTAATATACATATCTCTACTTGCTTTGTTATTTAAGAATTTTGCCACTTGATCTTCCCTTCATACTGTTTGTGGGAGGAGGATGGGGGATTATTTGGGGACTTCATTGATTGCATGTTAGTATTTTAAAATGTTCTTTAGGACCCTACCCCGAGTGCCCCCTGGATGGCTGGACCTCACAATATTTTCTTATAATTTGGTTTTGTTTCATATGCAGCCAAGCAGTGGAAGAGGATGGTCACAAAAGCCACTTTTGTAGGACCTGGTTTTACTAGGAAACCTCCAAAATATGAGCGCTTCATACGCCCCTCAGGTTTACGTTTTACTAAAGCTCATGTGACTCACCCTGAACTTAAGTGTACTTTCAATCTTGAAATCATCGGTGTTAAGAAAAATCCAAATGGTACAATGTATACGTCTCTTGGTGTCATAACCAAAGGAACCATCATTGAGGTAACTTCTACGAATATGAACACCTTTTCCATGTGAATAAACTACTGCAATTGCTATACATCATTGATTGAATCCCTGCCTCTAATTTCAGGTGAATGTCAGTGAACTTGGTCTTGTAACCCCTGCCGGAAAAGTAGTCTGGGGTAAGATCATGCTTTGCTCTTGCTATTTATGCAGTTTATTAGTTTGTTCTGCTTTATGTATCATGTCTCACTTCTGATTCATCGTTTATGTGCAGGGAAGTATGCTCAAGTGACAAATAACCCCGAAAATGATGGCTGTATCAACGCAGTTCTCCTTGTGTAGAAGAAATAGTATTGAACAGAGCAGACGGGTGTTCATTTTGCAGCGCGAAACCCCCATTTTTACTTCCTGCACTAATTATCAGTTTCTTCACTTTCTTGATTTGGTTTCAAGTCTTTTGGCCTCTGTGCCATCTGTTTTTGTTTGTAATTTCAGACTAAATAACATACAAGTACGGAATCTACACTCTGTTGAAGAGTTTCTATATACAGTTTCCTTGTAGATCATGGTAAGTGAGAACAACAGAGAATTCATCTGCACTAAGGTTCTGTTTGAAAAGTAGGAAAATGACATAACCATTTTAAATATTTTATTTAGAATGTAAAAATATTTAGGGAAAATGGTCAAATAGGCTCTTAAACTTTAGCTTAAAAGTCAATTAGGCTCTTAAATTTTTTAAAGGTGCAATTACACCCATCAACAATTCATTCAAGTGCAATAAAGTCCAAAAACAAGTTAATGACCTGTGATAGGTTTATGTTACATTCTGGTGAATTTTCCGACAAAAAAGGTGACCGCAATCGACCTAGATTTGCTGAAAATTTTGTCAATCACTTTTTTTTTTTTTTTTTTTTTTTTTTTTTTTTTTTGTCGAAAAATTCATCAGAAGGTGGTCTGATTGTTTTTACGCTTCATTACACTTAAATAAATTGTTGAGAGGTGTAATTGAACGTTAAAGTTTAAAGGCTTGCTATCAATTGATTTGAAAATATGAAGATTATAACTAGAGACACCAAACAAATTCCTACGATTGCTATAACTCGAATGATATCCGCCAAGCAACTAGCCTTTGGTTGGTCGAAGCTCCAGTAGGTAGCCACTTCCTTCTCAGAGAAGTGTAATTTTTAAACATATTTTCCAAAGGTTATTTTCTGGGTTTGCAAATGGATTTTTAATTATATACTGCACGCCGCATGCACACATATTGCACACAAACAACAACAATGTATCTAGGAATTAGCAAACTCGCCAAAAACACGATATCGCCAACTCCTATCTCATCGGTGAACGCCCTCAATTAGCCTCATGAGGGAATCTGCCAACGCGAAGCTGCAACGGTTGTGGCAAACACAAGTGAGACTAAGGCACAACTCGATAACTTCATCAAAGGAAAGAAAGTATAAGACCTGAATTTTAGTGGCAGCAATCAGGGAACCCTCGGCATCTCGCATCAGAGCCTCGAAATGTGATATTTTGGCCAAACTAGTTTAACTTCTATGAAAGCAGTGGAACTCTTTGCCTTCTAAAAAAGGCGTTCCATTCAATACTCTGTAGTCTGTATAATGCATCATATAGTCTGCAGATCGGGCATCCAATGCTGCTGCTTTTTTGAAGCAACATTTAAAACTTTTCTGTTTATGAAAACTAGTAAAAAAGAATATAAATTATGAGGTAATCAAGAACTTACTAAGTTTAAAATGACATACCTCAAATGATTTAAACAAGTAAAAGATCCTGAGCTAAATATACATTACACAAACTACCGGAAGGAAATTTATTACTCCATTTATTAGCGGTAAATATACATTATCAGTAGATACCAGAACAAAATGGGAAATTTACTAAACCATAATCTTTTGGCCTCTATTACAAATCACAGGGCAAAGGAAATGAATTTAAAGGTCAATCCTTCTAAAGGTATCATTCATAACCAATCCTTAGTATACATTAAATAGAAAAGAAGAGAAATTTATTAAATTGTAATCTGCTTGCCTCTACTGCTAATCACAGGGCAAAAGGAAATGAATTCAAAAGATCAGTCCTTCTAAAGGTATCTCATTCATTGTCAATCCTTTGAGTGCTGAATACATTAACAAAAATTAAATTACAAAAAAAAAAAAAAACACGAGAAGAAATGCAATGTAATCGCTTCTTGTTTGTTTTGTCGTGTAAAAAAAAAAAAAAACTTACCTTTCTTCCATTCGAATTCAATTTCAGCACTTTGCAGAAAGATGTTTCAAACACAACAGTTTTTCTGGGGAAAAAATTTCCCAATTTTCTTCTTGCCCATTGTGTGGTGGAGTGTGGAAGGCAAGGGTTCGATAATTGAAGCATGATCAATTGAATTGACTAATTTGCCCTCGGATCGCTATGTTTTCCCGGGGGTAGTTTGATAATTTCGGTGGGCAGCTGCTCGGGTATGAAACCAGAAACCCGACATGGGTGGAGTGTTTTTGAACAAAGGTGAGATCTTTTGCAGCTACGCCACGTTTGTGAGAGCTCGAACAGGAAAAAAAATGGCGTCGAACGCAGCGGTGCCGTTCTGGAGAGCAGCGGGATGACTTTATATCACGTACTCGAACCTGTGCGCAAACATGGTGAGGAACTGCCTCAAGGATCCTTACAAGTCTGAAGCTTTGAGCAGAGAGAAGGTCCACTTCTCCGTCTCCAAATGGATCGATGGAAAAGCGGAGAAGCCTGGTAAGCATTCGTTCTACGATTGTCTTGTATCGATTCACAACATCGGTTTCAGTTTTGAATCTTAGGCGTTTAATCCATAAATTATCTGTGATGCGATTTGATTGTTTGATTTGGTTTCTCTTATTTAGTTCTGATGTTTGTTATTCAATTATTGCACAGCATTTCTGTTTCATCAGTCCTGCTAATCATATTAAATAAGTTTAATTGATAACTATTAATTCTTCTCCCAAAAGGTTGAAACCCAACCCCCAACCCCCAAGGGCCCACACGATGTAAATCACGGCGACTCAACTGGCGGCGGATGGGCATAATCCCCACACTGCCGCTGCCGTTGCCGATGTTCGAATCATTGAGCTAAACTTGTGTGGGCAATAACATATTAATTCTAATATGTTAAAATGCATGCCCACAAAAGGTGAAATCCCTCGCCTAGGACCCACACTCCGGCCCGACAATGTGGGCCCAACAAAATTGTAGAGGGTAAATGGGTAAATCACGGTAACTCAGCGGTCCACCCACAATAATGTGTTGGGTGCCCGCAAGATGGTGAAACACTGGGTTGCCCGGGTTGATCTTGCGTCCCGCCCACAATGTGCCACCTAGGAACCAATTGAACTACCCGCGGGCTAATCACTCAAAATGCTGAAAATATGATTAGATGTTTTGCTATCTTTGTTGGCTGTCATTGCTGCTAAATGGATGTGGTTATAAGCTGCTCATTGCATTGCATTATAGTACAGACTAGGCAACTGCAGAATTTAAATCATTAAGAACTCCATTACTGTCCTTTTATTGATCTTTTTCTTGCAATGTATAATTCACTTTGATAATCGTGTTATGATTTGTATTGTCTGAAAGTTGTCCACATTGAACTGTTTGTATTGAGATCTGCATTATATTGTGCCTGCTTTAATCAAGTGGAGCTGCTTAGTTTTGTTATCATGTCTTCTTTTTGAAGTTTGAGTCTAGATAAATAGATTACATGGATATATACATATACCATTTTGGTCGAACCGTCGCATTGAATATTTCTAGTACGATTTATCTTTCTTGTGTGATTTATAGACTATTACACAAGAGTAAGGTTGATTTGTTGACAACTATCGAGTACTGATTACGAGTTTCTGTTGGTTTGCTTCAATAGTTATCCGCTCGGACACTCCTGAAGCATGACATTGATCTCGGGTGCTCTGGGCTCGAGTGTTCGCCTTTGAATTCCGCTCGCATTCGCTCCCGGATGATTGATGAAGTTGTTGGCGAGGGCCGGGGATCTTGATTTTGTTGACAAATAATTGGATCATTATAGTTTTACTGGCAATTATGTCCATAGAACATTGTGTTTGATTCATTAGAGTTATTGTTTTCTCCATCTGTGATTGAAGCACAACAAATGAAAATGCCATAACATACCCTTTTGGTGTTGGCCTGGGATCTCCTTTTGTTGACAAACAATTGGATTTAGTGGCAATTATGTCCATGTAATAATGTTTTTGATTCATTAGTGTTATTGTTTTCTTCATCTTTGATAGTGTTTGGAAAGCAGAAAAATAACTTTGGAAAATGTTTTCGAGAAAATGAGTCATTCTCTAGAAAATATTTTCCTTTCCAGTTTGGTTACATTTCAGAATTTTTTTTTGGTGCGTTTGGTTCATTTTCTGGAAATGAGTAGAATTATTTTTAATGATTTATTTTAATTATTATTATTATTATTATTAAAAGATTAAAGGATAAAACCAAATTTAATGGGTAGGTTGCACCCGTTTGCACGGAAACAGGAAATGAATATTAAATTTATTTATAAGTATGTATTACAACTATTTTTTAAATATTCATAAATATTAATTATTTATTAGGTTTAAAGAATTTTTTAATCCTTTAAACATTTTATGAAGTTTTGTTACTTTATAGGATAAAATCTAAAAATGACAAATTTTAAGAATTTTCGTGCAACATAGCTTACTTGAGTGCAGTCAATTTACCTCTCAAATTTTGATACCTATAATTTAGAGGTTGATTACATTAGATTATGATACATGTAATTTAGAGGTTGATTACATTACATTATGATTATATTTATAGAGGTTGGTTACACTAAATTACAATACCTATGATTTAATTCTTCAGCGTTTTGTCAAGAATATGAAATGAGTGTATGTTTTGTCGCATTGTCTTGAATAGCAACGGGCAACTATACAACAATATTACATATACAAATATACAATGTATATTACCAATTTACCACCTATCACTACCATCCAACTGATCACCCTAATTATTTACGTTATCATACTATTATTTGTCTATCATCCTTCTCATCGCTATAATCTCATTCCATATACAACCTACCATCATTTGTCAGTTATTTATTTATTATTTCTAATAATAATACAATATTACAATGTGCACCATACCACTTACCACCTACCAGATGTCCTGTTACTCGACACGTTATCACTTATTGCTCATATTTATAAATTTGTATATGTAAATAAGATTAAAAACATTATTTTTGGTGTTCTTATATACTTTTAAATACAAAAAAAAAAAAAAAAACATTTCATTTATAATTATTATCTACAAATTCTTATCTCTCTCACACACATATATAAATAAAGAAACAAACAAATACAAATACGTATTTTAACATTCATATTCACCCATTTACACACTACCTACTTACTCGCCAAAAGTATCACTTACCTATATACCTACCCTACATCGTCATTGCTTACGCACTATTATAATTATATTTATTATCATATTTAATACTTGCTATTTAGTTTATGTTTTTTTCCAATATTTCTATTTGAGGGATATATAATTTTTTTATACTCTTTAGTTTTTAATTCAAATATAGATAAATATATTTATAAATTATTATTACTCATTACAAATGAACGAATTCACCTAATCTATTATCACCTATCAGATAATGACGATGATTTTCATCGTCATTAAAAAAAAAAAAAGAAAAAAAAAAAGCCACGGTATGTCCGACGTATCTATCTGGCGTTGACAGCGGTTCAGCTGCAAAAAGACTCAATCTTTATACTTCATTTCTCTCTCTCTCTCTAGTCTCTACAATCCGCCAACAAAAACTAGTTCTCTTCGGGTTTTTTTTCTTTCTTCCTTTCTTCAACAATTTGTTTTCTCAATTCTCATCCATGGCAACGCCTCTTCTCTCGCCGTCTTTCAGCTCGCAAGCGTAGATCTAACTGCGTGCTGATCAGATATTTATGCTGACTTTTTTTGGAGGATTAGCTGTTGAGCGACCAGAGTCAACAAGGGATTATGGCAACGCTGAAGTCGTCTAGGTCAAGAAATTACGGCGCCGGGACGCCAGCAAAAGGGGCAACAGAGACACCGGTACGAAGCTCGAGGAGAAACTCAACGTCTTTAAAGCCGATAGCTTCGACGCCGATGGTTATGTACAGTCCAAGTGTCATTCTTTGAATGAAAAGGTCTATTCTTTTGCCCTGTCTCTTTACTTCTGTTCTAAGTTTTGGTGAATTCTCTATTTCCCATGTCGGAATTTACTGCTTGTCATTTAAATTTTTTTTTTTTTTTTTTTATACTTTTTATTGTGAAAGTTTGTACTTTGTATCAATTTTGCTAAAATTTAGCTGCATTTTGAATGTTGAAATTGGTTGACTTTTGAATGAGTAGAAAGTTTGTTGTGTGTATTCTTCTGTAACGCTTACAGTTAACTTTTCGTTTGTGAAGAGTAAAAGATGTGCCTGCCGTTTTATTCTAAGTCATTTCCTGTTCAAACCATCACTGATTCAAATTTTTAATTTTTAAGTGCTATGATTTTGTTCACATATGATGGAAACTGTCTGGACATACAGACTAAGCATATTGGTAATAGTTATGGCATTTGGAAAAAAAGGAGATTAATTAGGCAAAGAATATCTAATCTAGGTAATACACATATAACAGTTTCATTAGTTTTGTGAGGTAATGTTATCATGTGAATTGATACATAAAAGGAGAAACCTAGATTAGAAATACAACAATGTTGACACGTATACATTTCGAACAGTTTTGAAAATAGAAGCTTCGATTTTCTATTTTAACTTGAAGATCTTATACAGGAGATATGATTAGCGGCACAAGACTTCGTCCCTTTGCAGCTTATTCAGTTGTGCATGTTGATGAATTGACTGATCGTTTAACCTTTAAGATCGCTTATCTGTATCTCTAGTGTATGTCTGGAAAACTTTATTGCCATTTATTATGAGTGTCTTGATGTGTTGCAAATAAAGCCAGCTTTTTGAGACACAGTATAAACTTTTGTATAGTTTCTAGCTCTTAATGCTATACTGCTATCATCTATCCAGCCTAGTTGGAACTTTTTTTTTTTTTTTTTGATGAGTATATAGTGGCAGGCTATCAAAATTCTTTCTATTCATCATACACTAATATTGATGCTGGGATGTCTTTATATTTGCAGGAGATTAGGCAGTTATGCTCCTCTCTGTTGGATCTAAAAAAGGCTTCTGCTGAGGAGATGCGCAGAAGTGTCTATGCTAACTATACTGCTTTCATTCGGTAAGTTATGATTTTTAGCTATGTAGACTGGCCGTTTCTTTTAATCTTCTTTATTGGCTGCAAATTACATAGCATAACACCTGCCTTTGAAGCAAAAATATTTAAAATATAACATGGCTCAGAATGAATCTTCAACAAAATCTTCATTTTGGGCAAAGAAACAGTTCGAACTGCATAAATCTTCATCATGGCTCAGTAAATCGTTCAAGATGCTTTTCTCCATAACTTCCTCTTGCCATTAGTTATTGTTATTTTGAAATTTGATTACACTTTCACGGAGGATATCTTCTTCTTTTTTTTTTTTTCGCTGTGCATTTTTTCAATTCTTATTATGTTCTGGTATGTGCCTTTTTCTTCTATGCTTCTTTGATGCGTATTGCAAAGTACTTTACAATCATTATCTACGCTCCATGTGTATATCTGATGTCTTTTTAGCTACTGTTACCCTTGATGCTATAATTGTTTCTTTAATGAATCTGTTAGGCACTCATTTCTTCCATTTCTTTGTTCATTTTGCATTTGCAGCACATCAAAAGAGATTTCAGATCTCGAGGGTGAGCTTTCATCAATGAAAAAGCTGCTATCTACTCAGGCTACTTTAATCCATAATTTAGCTGATGGAGTTCATGTTGATTCTTTATCTGAAATTGATCCTGATAATGTCACACATGACACTTCCAATGATGAAACAAGTGAACCTTCAGATCTAGAGAAATGGTCAACAGAGTTTCCTGATTACCTTGATGTTTTATTAGCTGAGAGGAGAGTAGATGAAGCCTTGTCAAGCCTTGATGAAGGGGAACAAATAGCTTCTGAAGCAAAGGAAAATGGAACACTAAGCCCCACAGTCCTCTCGTCACTACAAACTGCCATTACAGAACGTAGGCAAAAAATTAGCGGATCAGCTTGCTGATATTGCCTGCCAAACTTCTACTCGTGGTGCGGAGCTTCGTGCTGCTATTTTAGCTCTCAAGAAGCTTGGTGATGGTCCTCGTGCACATACTTTACTCCTCAATGCTCATTACCAGAAATACCAGTACAATATGCAGAATATGCGTCCATCAAGCACCACATATGGAGGAGCGTATACTGTGGCGCTCTCGCAATTGGTATTCTCTGCCATTTCCAAGCGGCCAGTGATTCATTGGCTATTTTTGGTAAGGAGCCAGCTTATACATCTGAGCTTGTAATGTGGGCTAGTAAGCAGACTGAGGATTTTGCTCTCCTTGTTAAAAGGCATGCACTCTCGTCATCTGCGCTGCTGGGGGCCTCAGGGCTGCTGCAGAGTGTGTTCAAATAGCTTTTGGACATTGCGCATTGTTGGAAGCTCGAGGACTGGCACTTTGCCCAGTGCTGTTGAAGCTCTTTAGGCCTAGTGTCGAGCAAGCACTGGATGCCAATTTAAAACGAATTGAAGAGAGTACTGCTGCTTTGGCAGCAGCTGATGATTGGGAACTCACATATCCTCCAACCTCTATGCGCCAGTCTTCAGCATATCAGCATAAGCTTTCAAGTAGTGCTCATCGGTTTTATTTGATGGTTCAGGTAATAGTTTTTTCTTCTTGCTTTTTGAGTACTACCAACTCTGTTGCAATGCAGTATCTGTTCATAACTACTTTCTCAACCTACTGAAGCACAAAGAGTCAATACCACATCCATTAAGGCTCGAACCCACAACCTCCCATATGGGAGAGCAACTTGGTGTCACTAGACCACAAGGTCCTTGGCTTTCTTCTTGCTTAATGATAACAAAAAATGAAAATGTTAGACCTAGTGCACAAGACTCCAATTCATGCAAGCTCTCGAGAATGAATATGCATGCTAACTTACCTCTTTTGAGTTTTGATGAACAAAAATGGGAAGTAAATATAGTTCTAAAAGAGAAGGCCTAAGTTAGATTTCCGCTCTCATCATAGCCGCTTCCATATTCATTGTTGTTACGTGAGGATCTCAAGTGAATTTCATCTTCCCTTTGACATATTATGTGTTAGCATGCAGCTATACTATTATTGTTTTCTTGTTTTTTGAAACTATTGACTCTATTACAAGGTAGTATCTGTTCTATATTTTCTCAAACTATTGTAGCCCAAAGAGTCAATACCCCACCACCGGGGTTCGATCCTGTGACCATCCCCCTCAAGGGGAGCCACAGAGGTGCCATTTGAGCACAAGGTGCTTGGCACTATTATTGCTTCTAAGGTCTATTTTTAGTCTTATTGGTTCAAAATGACATCTTTTAATTGCTTATGCAGGACTTCTTTGAGGATGTGGGACCTTTGCTAAGTATGCAATTGGGCGGAAAAGCATTGGATGGTTTGTTTCAGGTCTTCAACTCTGTATGTCAACACCCTCATTAAAGCATTACCTTCTTTAGAAGAGGAAAACGACTTTGATGGTTCTGCAAATAAAATTGTCCGAATGGCTGAGACTGAAGCCCAGCAAATTGCTTTGCTCGCAAATGCATCCTTATTAGCAGATGACCTATTGCCTCGGGCATCCATGAAGCTTTCTCCCTTCAATTACAGGGATGAACCTCAACGAAGGACTGATAGACAAAGCCGTCATCCTGAGCAAAGGGAATGGAAAAAGCGTCTTGTGAGCACTGTTGACAGATTAAAAGATAGCTTTTGTCAACAGCATGTTCTTGACCTAATTTTTACTGAGGAAGGTGATAGCCTTCTTACTGCAGAAATGTATATAAACATGGACGGTAATGTGGAGGATATAGAATGGTTCCCTTCTCAAATATTCCAGGTAAATCTTTTCCCGGGTTCCTTCATTAACATTACTTTATTAAAGTATTACTTGTTTTAATAGATTACCAACTTAAGAATAACCTCATCCAATAAAATATTATCCAACTTAAGAATATCAACTTCCCGTTCTATCTCAAATTTTATCTTTCACTTGCATGCTCTCTCAGATGGTAGATTTTTCATCTGACTTTAATCTAATTGATTGTGGCGCCACCAGGGGCTCTATATAAAGCTAAACAGAATAGCTGCCATAGCTGCAGAGATGTTTGTGGGACGGGAAAGGTTTGCAACGTTGTTACTGATGAGACTCACAGAAACCATTATCTTGTGCTTTCCAAGACCAGAGCTTTTGGGATGATATGGAGGAAGGACCACGACCTTTAGGCCATGCCGGTCTTCAGCAGGTTTACATTATTCATATTCACAGCTTTTGTATGTTGCTATCAAAGGTAGAATGTGGGTGAAAAATAAAAAATCGAGAAATTTATTCACTTTTTTCAATTCGTTATATTGCAGTTCTATTTGGATATGACATTTGTGAGATGCTTTGCTTCCAAGGGCGTTACTTATCTAGGAATTTGAACGCATCGTCAATGAGATCACATCTAGGGCATTGTCTGCATTTGCTACAACTGGGATGGATCCTTATAGGTATGCTCATAATTTACTTGACCAAAACGCCACACATTCAGTTTATTTCCATAAGTTTCTCTTTTTCATCCTCACCCCAACCAATCGTCGAGTGTCTTGGTGTCAACCTAGGGTGTATGCTTTTTTTTTTTTTTTTTTAGTACTACTGACTCTATTACAATGTCATATTTGTTCATAACTACTTTCTCAACCTACTGAAGCACAAAGAATCGATACTGCCTCCACTGAGGCTCGAATATGAGAGAGCAACTTGGTGCATCAGACCACAAGGTCATTGGCACCTAGGGTGTATGTTAACACGCGCAACTATGCAAGTATATATGGATAGAAATTAGTTGTTTTTGCTTGTTTTGGTAACCATTGGCTATCTTGACAGCATTCTTCCGGAGGACGACTGGTTCACTGGATTTGCCAAGACGCGATGGAGAGGCTGAGCGGGAAGCCAAAGCTGCCAACGGGGAACGGGATTTGAACAGCCCAACAGCTTCTGTCTCGCGCAATCAATATCCTCTGTGAGATCTCATGGAGCAATTGATGTATACTCATCATTAGACCTTTGTAAAGTATAGATGAACATATTCATTGCATGCATATAGATTTTGCAATACTTTCCATAGTAAATGCTCCATGCACTGTTGCCTCATCTTGCTTGACTAGGACAGCTGTGTGACCCAGACAGTGTAAATGGTAATGTGAAATCTCATAGAAACCAGTTGCTCCTTTGTAGTGTTTGTCTGCAGTAGATTGAGTTGATGCACCATAGAAACCATGTTATTAAAAAGTAGAACAAATTAAGTTTATATTTTGGGAGGATGGGGGGTTTAAGAATTTCCTTTTCCTCATAAAAGCATTTGCTAATGCAGAAAGCTTTTCCCAGATTGAAACATCAGAAGTTAAGATACCTTGTTCTGATATAGGAAGGAGCAGAATATATGAGAAGAGGTGATAATACACCCAATCAATACATTAACCAGATTACACAAAACATGTTCTGGGCTAATATTATTTGAGAGATGCAAATTATTTACATATAAGCCCAATAACATAGATTATTGATGAACATTTTCACAGCACAGTACGGCTCTGAACTGGAGCCTGGGTTCCAAGTATTTGGATCCTGCATCCTGCTCTGGAGAATCTGCATTTTCTGGATTTGGGTGGACAATGATTCAGGCACTGATTCTGGGGAGGAAACACACCTTGTTGCCTTCTTCATCTGGGCTTTTGGGACTCCATAGGTGAGTCCTTTTCAAGGAAAGCTTTTGCTAATGCAGAAAGCTTTTCCCAGATTGACATGGAGGCTAAGATGGCCTTGTTCTCATTTATGAAGGAGAGAAGAGATGATAAGGGCTAATAAATACTGCTCCACACCAGCAATTAAGGAAGTTCTTTAAATCTGTCCAGTGCAGGCCTCAGGATCATTCAAGTCTCCATCTTGCAGTGAACGATATGTTTCGTCCCAACCATTTTTTCAGTATTCCTGTCATAGCCTCACTCTTGTCACGTTCATATTGCTCTCGAGACGTTAGGCACCAGAGGACATCCCCTGGGAAATGCCTGCAGCAAAAATAAGAAATCCGGGCTTATAGAGAGACTGCACAATTATTATTTATATATTCAACAACGCAGAGAACTTACAAATCCAAAACCACCGGTTTGGTAGGTCGGACCAATAGTAGTGTACTTTCGACATACTTTCAGCAATAACCTAAGATAGGGTAGCTCATCCATAATAGATCAACTCCACCATTTTCACTTCCTTTTCTAAGTGCTTCATCATAGGCTCTTACTGTGCTATAATACCTAATCTTGTGCCCTTAAACCATGTCATTAACTTACAGCACAAAGGACCTTCCTGGCACCCAACATACTTTTCATTCTTGATCAGATCAGTTACATCAGTGACAATAGGCTGCAACTGATATAGGTTAACATGGATGTAAACTAGCGGTGTAGCTAGATATCAGAACAGTACCATGCAACATCCATACATCTATA